>JAHLJT010004567.1:124400714-124699061 GCA_031308135.1 Acheta domesticus | reverse complement strand
AATTATAGTGTTAATGATATATTAGTCTCTAATATGCTTAAGACGCCTCAAACCTAACGCAACAATGTATCGCGGAGACAAACATGTTTCTAGTTGAGCCCGACAGACGTTGTTCTGCCCCTCTATCTCCTTCCCTCTCTCTCTCTTTCCCCGTCTCTGTCTTTCTCCCTCACTCTCGTCTCTCTTTCTTTCTCCTTTCTCCGTCTCTCTCTCTCTGTTTCTGCGTCTCTCTTTCTGTGTCTCTTTCTCCGTCTCTCTCCGTGTTATTCACATTTAATAGCAGATTCTGCACATCCCTGAGCAGGTGCATAATATGGAGAAACACCGTGTAGCGGGTGAAATACCGCAGTGTGAAATACCTACCGTGTGTAGCAGGTTGCCTAAAACGTTTAGTGCGAAAAATTAAAAAAAATTGGGGTGGACCACCCTTATCGCTAAGGGGTATAAAAAATAGATAACAACCTATTCTCAGACCTACTGAATATACATATAAAATTTCATCAAAATCTGTCGAGCCGTTTCGGAGGAGTATGGTAACTAAAACTGTGATACGAGAATTTTATATACAGGTTGAGTCACGTAACTTTTGAACGGTTGAAGTTATTGCAATGCAGTTTTCACAGAAGTGCATGAGGGAATGGGGCTAATTGATACGTGAATTTACTTCTGTTTTATCACTCGTATTTTATGAGATATTTGAGGTAACTTTGTTTTTTCAAATAGAACTATACATATATTTTTAGTCTATCATGATGAGCGTAAAAAGACGAATCCAATGATATACATATTGTCATATGTTAGATAAGCATTTTTTTTGAGTAACTTTGATTTTTGCGACTCGGGTTTAACGGATATTTTGAATGTACTTGTAACAGTCCGCCATACAAGGTCACGCAGCGCTCCACCAGCAAACGCGCGCTTGGAGAAGGGAAGGAAGTTTAGTACTTGAAGATACAAAAATATTCCAAATATTTACAAAACTGTTGCAGTTTTTCCTGAACTCTGCTTTCAGTCCTTCTCTTTTTTACATAAGTAGTATTATTGAAATAAATTTGTTTCCATCCCTAAGTTATTATTATATGCTTATTAATATTTAAAGTGTTTGCTCAGAATATGCAATATTCTCTGTGTAGTCTTAATATTTATTCTGATAGTGTTTTGCTTAAAGATTCCATTAATATCCTGTGATAAAAAACCTCATTAAAAAGAGTTGAAATAATAAACAATTTTATTACAATACATTTTCAATCCTTCAATTCCTACAACCAAAGAAAGACGAAAAAATTTAATATGTGGAAGGATGGAAAGCAGAGTTCAGGAAAAAACCTGCAACAGTTTTGTGAATATTTGACATATGTTTCGTATCTTCAAATACTAAGATCCCTTCCCTTCGCGTCCCCATGAGCGCGTTTGCCGGAGGAGTGTTATGTGACGTGTGGTGGGCTGTTACTAGTACATTCAAAATATCCGTTAAACCCGAGTCGCAAAAATCAAAGTTACTCAAAAAAATGCTTATCTAACATATGACAATACGTATATCATTGGATTTGTTTTTTCATGCTCATCATCATAGACTGAAAAAATATGTATAGTTCCATTTGAAAAAACAAAGTTACCTCAAATATCTCGTGAAATACAAGTGATAAAACACAAACAAATTCATGCCCCATTGCCTCACGCACTTCTGTGAAAACTGCATTGCAATAACTTCAATCGTTCAAACGTTACAGGGGGTGCTAAAGTTACGTGACTCACTCTGCATAAGATATTAATTTTCTCGATGTATATAGATTAATCATTATATTGAATAAAAATGGTTCTAATATATATTTGTTTCAGTACAACATGAGAAGTTAGGTTAAAAATTATCTTAAATTTCGGTGCGGCCCGCGGCTTAACTAGAATTTGATATGTGGCCCACAAGCCCTTCACAAGTTCGACAGCCCAGTTCTTAAGTATTCTTTTAGAGCGAAAACACGCTTTTCGCACCTACATATATTAAACAGTGACGAAAGGTTAGTATCTCAGAAACATAATGTTTTAAGATTTGTTTTACAAATTTTATTTGCAATCCATTCTATTAAGAACTAGTGGTTAACAAATTGCACACACTTTCTCGCGTTGTTGGCTACAGTTACGTAATATTGAAATATTGTACTTTCTGACATACTAAAAACTCGGTTATGGCTTGAAATAGTCACATTCAACCAATTCATATGAAGCGTCTAAAGTGCGTACCTGCATTTATTTCGATAGCCAGAAACAGTAGGCATTTCTAACTTTTACAAATGAAATAAACATAAATACTTTTAACTGTTATAGTATTGCAATACAGAAAATCAAGAATAATTTCACACAAGGCTGCATTGATTACATTGAAGTGAGCTCAATTTTTACTTTCCCGTGTTCTGTACGTACGTATAGTATAGGCAAAGTTGTGTAATGCTGCGCGAAAAAACGGGTGATATTCGGCAGACAAACTCTTATTAAGGGCCCTGGTAACGGAAAAGTGGATAAATCCAGTTGATAAATTAAGAAAAAAATTCTCCTAACACGTGGTGCAGCCAGAATGTGGTACAACTACAATTATGAAGATACAATTTGTTTTTCTTAATGAAATGTGTTCATTAAAACAGGTCTTCAAATAAGGTCATGTTCAATTTTTCAAAAACATATGCAACGTACCTTTACTTTTCTAATATTAATCGAATCACTTTCATTTACATTCGTGGGTTCTGACATACAACTTTCCTTACCTGTTGTATATGTACGAGTGATTCTGTACAGAATCTTGATCACTGGAATTTCTCTGGAAGATAAAACTTATGAATTGATGGCAACTGTAATGAATTCTCAGCCTTTTCTCTTCAGAAAACAATAACAGTTAATATTTATTATCGCTAAGTTTACAATATGCGAGAACTCATGACTTGAATTGAAATTTTCATTGACTATTGATTGTACCGTACGGTTGTTGTTTTTTTTTTATGTAGAAAGTTCGTAAGCTTACGATGTCTTGAATGGGCGTCTTCTCGGCTGAAAATCGTCTCGGATGGTTCCCGTGAGGTCCAAGTGATGTCTCCGATGGTCCGTTTAAATTTTGAAGGCCCGTGATATCTATTTGATTAATTTCTTAACCTCTTCGATATATTGCATCGCGACGCGACTGGCCCTAATTTCGGTTCCGTGTGGAACCCTATGCCCCTATTATCATCCACTGATGTTATTAATATTCTTTCACCCAGCTACGAAGCTACTCAATCTAAACCCTTCGGTGATGCGAATTCTATTTAAATCAATCTCTGAAATGAACTCACCCAAAAACACAAAATTCCCCTTTAAGATTTTCAACCATAATGTTTTTGAACTTAAATAACACTACGTTGCTTTAAAAGCATGAATCCCCAAAACGTCGCCTCAAAGTCCTTTTTGCCAATAATTTAAATCCTAATAAAAACTAAAATTTCCACGTACCGCCGTCGTTCGATGTGTTCCGATCGCTATCATAAGACAAGCTTGAAAGCTTCCGTCTCCTCCAAGCACAAATTCCCAAAGCCTCCTTCACGTTTATTCCGTCTCAGTACGATTAGGCCTGGAAGAGACATGGTTTAATATAATTGAAATAGAGCCAAGAATCCCTACGTTTGTTGACGCGTTGCTTTGACAACGACTACTCTTTGGTTCTGAATGTACGAATAAGTGTTTCCCCTCGTACTTTTCACGACAAAAATGTCGTGGGGTCTTTTGGTAAATCACAAGTAAGTATTTTTTGCAAAAGTATGTGTCAAACATAGACAATTTTTTTTATTTTCTTTAAACGATTTTTTCTTAAAAACCGCACGTTTTTTTATTAAATTGTAACCTGAAATAGCATGAAGGAAGCTTAAGAGAATGGTGCCTGATTTTGCAAAAATTTTTAAAAATTGAAAAAACACACAACGACAATTGTGAAGATACAATTTTTTTTCATAATGAAATATGCTCATCAAAAACAGATCTTCAAATAAGATCATGTTGAGTTTTTTGAAAATATGAGTAGTTTTTCTATAATTTCCTGACAAACATAATATCCTTCTCGGAATTCTTTGCAAATTTACTGCGCTTCAGACAGCCGGATGCATCGTAAATTAGAATTTGCAATTTTGTATATTATTTCTTTGTTCGTTTCTTACATTCGACCTTTTGTTATACATTTACACATTAATCTTTTAAAAATTATTTATTTTCAAAATTTGAAATAAAAATTACTAGCTCTCAGAGAATATCGACAATGCAGGTAATGCAACAATGGAATTCCATTTCGCTCCAAAGAGTATTTCCTCTCGCAAATTTCTGTACATTACGTATCATTGTTGTGACTTGATGTACCTGTATGAAAATGAGTTATAATTGTCAAATTTATGTTGATATTTGCATGAAAATATTTGGTTTTCGCACCAAATACTGTATCATTTGGAGTGAGTAGAGTATTTGTTGCATGGTTTTAGAATACTTTTCTCTAATCACTGCCCCATGAAATGCATTCCTATATTGTCTGGGGTATCACACACTACATTTTTCTGTACAAGTTTACAAAACATTTGTATTATATATTTATTCAGTTGTAGATTTCACACAGTTCTGACAACACTGCGATGGAAACAGTGAGTTGTTCGCTTCTTGGCTGAATTGGACGTTTTCACATAATAACTGCGATCAAAACTTCTTGCGGTAAAGGAGTGAGTATGCGAGTTCGAAGTTAAATTTATTACCTTCTTTCAATGTATTTCTTTTCTTAAGAATATTATCTACATTACCGAATCATCACGACGACAACAATGGAATTAATTCGAAGAATTTTAAAGCACTATGTTGCCATTTAGAGAAATGATAATGCGTCAATTGCAGTAACTGTTTCAAGAGGTTGGTATCCCCCTAAAACGTTTTATTTTTGCTGCCAAATTGCCTTCAAAGTCTCTTCCAACTTCGTAAGTTTGTTTTTGAAAAATTTAATATGGAATAGTAAATTAACGAATACTATTATAAACAAATTTATAAGTACGACAGTTACATATTACTAAATTCTAACTTGGGGATCTCCCATAAATTACGTAACGCTAAAAAGGGAGGGGGTCAGAAGCAGTTGCAAATGTTAGCATCTTCGGACTCTTCCTCCAACTACAAAATTAAAGATAGTAATTTTTCTTTCAAATAAAATTTGCTCTCCATAGTTAGTTCTTTCATTAAGGTCAGGTTCATTGTTTTAAAAATTTTAATAGTTTCCGCGCAATATGTGCAATTTAAAAAAAAATTACAAAAACAAAATTTTCTCAAAAATGACTCCAAATTTTTTCTTTAAACTTTTCGTGAGGATAGAGCCTAATATACTCTACGAGATGACATAAACGCCATATTACTCTATTCGTTTGTTTTCTCAAAAATAACAAACATGATTTTTTTTGCCTTGTCTCACGTCGTTAATATTTACATTAGCGGTGATTTGTTCACATTATTACATTTATACGTACATGCGCTTTAAATAATGTCCGAAAATGTTTCTCGAAAACTCAACCGTTTTCTTTGAAAACTAGCTCACAATTCTCCATTTCCAGAAATGCTCAAACGCCATTTTCAGAACAATGACTCCAAATTTTTTCGTCGAACTTTTCGAACGGATAGAGCAAATTGCACTCTTTAATATGCGGTACAGTTCATTTTTGGGTATTTGTTTGTTTTTTTCAAAAATTACACAAATGTAATTTTTTGAAAGATCTCTCACACCGTTAATAGGCACATTTCCAGAAATTTGTTTTTGAAAAATTTAATATGGAATAGTAAATTAACGAATACTAATATAAACAAATTTGTAAGTACGACAGTTACTTACAAATTTGTATTTATAAATTTTGTGTTTGTAATTGTATTTATAAGTTAAAGTGTTTCAAATGATTTTTAATGCAGATTTTCGAAAGCACAAAAGATTCCTGTGAAAAAGAGCTTCAACTTTCGCATTTAGAGTAGCGCTTAAACGTCATTTTCTTAAAAGCGGCTACAAATTTTTTAAAGAAAATTGCCATTTCGGACGAGGTTTTACTGTTCTTTAATATGCTTAAAATAACATTCCCGTTCTACAATTAGGAAACCGAACAATTAAGAAAATGTCAAAAAATGTAGTTTGGGTGGCGATAGGTGGCAGCTGGCAAGAATATGTATCAAGTCCGAATAGCAAGACGAGACCAAAAAGAAATAGAAAACTAATACGGGAAAGTTTGTGCCATTCTGTAGCACCACTAGTTATGTTTATATGTATATCTCGATGGCTTCCATTTGGAGTAGTGTGTGTTGGTGGAGAGAGCATCCGTACATGGTCGAAATTCGAACGAGTGACCAAATACTTGGGTTTTTATTTCTTGGCACACGAGGGTCTGTCTGCCCGATAGAATATCTCTCATTTCGCGTATTTCTCGGTCGTGCTTCTAGATGTCGCCATATCGAACAGTGCGGGCGATCTTATGACATGGCAGGAAAGAGAAAGACGGGAAATTTCGTGAGATATTCAGTCGTGAAGACAGGCCCTCACGCGCCAATTAATAAAAACCGCAGTATATGTATGAAAATTGATTAAATATCTAATAACCAAATATGAGTGTTAAAAATTGAATGTAAAAAAGCTGAATCCCAATTACTAAATATTCATTTCTTTTATTTCATCTTCCTTGTCAATGTCAATTAATACTTCAGTCAAATTTGTAATTTCTTTATTCCTACAATCCAAAATTATTTTTTTCAGTAAGAGCAACTTTCTGATTCCACTTGTCCAATGTCACCAAAAAAATAATATTTCTTTGTAACTGTTAATATAAAACAGTTACAACATAAACGAAATAGCAAACAAAAAATACTTTAGTCAATACTGTGCACTTAAAATAACTCACATACCTGCAGGTACTTTGCAACTGACAGTATCAAATCTGCTTAGATGTATTTCATCCTCTTCTGCTTCTTTTCGTAAATATAAATAAATAATTATTGCCTTTTGCAAGGAACTTTGTGGGATGTTAATCTTGTAAGGTAAATTTGTACAGTGAGAGTTCATGTACTTGGCGATAGCTATTTATAAAATTTGCACAAAATACTAGTAACCATCTAATAGTACAACTATAAAAAAAATGAACCACTAATTAAATAACCATATATTTTCAAAATCTTCAAATTAAAAATTAATCATTAAAATCTGATGCAAATACAGTACAATAATCACACTATTATATAAGTTAACTAATGACTATTAATTAAATAGTAACTGAACATAGCTAATACAAATGCCACCGTGCCACCCTAAACCTGGGATCAACCACGAACTCTGTAATAACGTAATAAATGTTAACTCAAATGTCTCAGGAGGATCCCACTAATAACTAACTACTCTCCACAACAAATAACTAATAACAAGTATCTAAATAACTGTAAAGAACCGATTACATCAGCTATTTAAATAAATAACTCAAAGCAAATGCAGAAGATATTACAGAACAAATCCAAGTCAAAATCACTCGAATTAAAAAAAAACTCCCACAATTGTCACAAAGTATGCGTTTCAGAAGTTCTCATTGACCCAAGAGATGTTGGCAGCAACAAAGCCCTCCAAAACTTTTGTTTTTGCTACCTTCAAAACTGTTCCAACTTCATACGATTCTTAAAAAGTAAGTAGTATATTCCTATAGTGAATGAACCAATGCTCTCAGATTTGTTGACATGGCAGTTATATATGTCTTACTTCTAGCTTGTACTTTCACCACATTCAAATAAATGTGCAAATTTGTGGGAAATACTA
The DNA here is from genome assembly GCA_031308135.1 of Acheta domesticus. Classification (NCBI taxonomy): domain Eukaryota; kingdom Metazoa; phylum Arthropoda; class Insecta; order Orthoptera; family Gryllidae; genus Acheta; species Acheta domesticus. The sequence continues at coordinate 124,691,248 of JAHLJT010004567.1, read as the reverse complement.
CAAATGTTTTCTGCGCACAGTACCATTCCTGTCGGATAAAAATAACTACGTTTAAACTTAGTATAAGTTAACGAGTATATTTTTAGTGATTTGTCATTTCCTTTAATACATAATTAACTGTATAAGTTTTCAATTGATCTGCTTGCTATTTAGAGTCTTATAATAATAATAATTATAATAATAATTATATTTGGTGAAAATGTTCAAGAGTTTAACTTGTTAGTTGTGTCTGTTACGGTGCCGGCACAATAGAGGCGACGACAGTACATTCCCAGAATCTCCAAGTCACTGAAAAGTATCTACCCTAATAGGCCATTGTAAATCTAGTCATAAAAACATTAATAAAATGTCACGAACTATCGCAAGTGTTTTAAGCAATGTACAAAAAGAAAATACTGGGAGCATTGACTTTTGTAGTATTACAGTAATTCTGGACACGTTTCGGGTGGTTGCCATAACAACGATTCACTTCTGCAAATAATATCTAATGCAGGTTTCATGTCTTATGTGTGATTTCGATGGAACCACAATTCAATAATGCCAATGGATAAATCTACAATCAGATTATCCAAGAATATTCAAGAGATAATTTGACTCATTACTTTTAGTAAGATACTTGTCCAGAGCCGTAACCTATCAAAGAGTGGATAACGTATGACGGTGTACAATCTGCTACGCTTAAGTAGATGTCATGATTTCAATGACCGTCTTTTGACTGTAGTGTATTTGTGAAGTGTGAACAATCAGATTCATCATTTGGAAATAGAAACTTATTATCAATAGTGTATTTTAAGCTGTGTTTATTAACACAGGGTAATTACTACAATTCCCTTTTCATGAAAAGTACTTTTCATTAAGTATTGTGTAATATTCTAGCTTTTGGCCGACTATTGTCAATAATATAATATAAAGAAACTGCGGTCATTTGTTTTGTGACACGGCTGTAGGTACAAGCAACAAGTCTGCGAAGTTCTCAAGTGGAAAAGTGCATAATCTTGCAAGACCGAGTGTTCAATACTGCCGATGAAGACCTAATCCCTCGCTGAATAATTTGTTTGAAATACTGTTATTTGAAACTTTCGTTGTTAAGAAGTGTTTGTTGAGATTATAATGTTCGATTTATTCAGTTCAGTACGAGTTCTACTTAAACTGGACCGAGTGTGCCATGATAATAACGTGTTCCGGCTGCATTACAAAGCCACATCCATTATGCTAGTCGTGTTTTCGTTGCTCGTCACCTCCAAGCAGTACTTTGGCGACCCCATAGAATGCGTGCTGGGCAAAGATGCAGTTCCGTCGAGGAAAGCCGTGAACAGTTATTGTTGGATTCATTCCACATTCACTGTACTTCGCCACCAAGGAGGTAAGTCAGTTGAAAACATTTAAAATATTTCTTCAGCGTTCCTTTCATTATAATCATAATCTATTGAAACAGCTTGCAACGAATTTAGATATCTATTTTATAACAGTATTAAATGTGATACATAGTAAAATCAACGTTTCATATATTATTTCCAGATAAACAGATTATTAATTATTAATATGTGTTTTATTTTGACGCCTAATGACCAATATATTCTGATAAAGAATGTAAATATTGCTCAAATGATGGAATGTATTATTTCAAAAGTTGCTTGGTTGCGACGTTTCAGGTCCCTGGTTAGATTCATATTCAGACATCAACTGAAATCGAGATAAAAATGAAAAGTTAAAAATTAAAATAGGCCGTATTATACATTAAAATACACGAAACTTGTACGACCTATTAGAAAGAAGGAACGTTTATGCATGTGTATCTGGATAAATTTTGAAGAACTTCATAAACAAATAATGAATTAACAGATTTACATTAAAAAAATATAAATTACTGCAATAGTAGTCATCACAATTACCAGAACCATCTGATACTTCAAAAGAGAACTGATGCTACAGATGTTTTACTACAATTAACATTCAGATGCACATTTCACCAAGGCTAATAAAATTATCGAAATTCTTTCCCATTTCTTGTGCTCGTATATTCTGTGAATTTCTCAGATATAAATGGTCTTGTTCTATCGTTCTTTTTTAAATTATAGACAATCGTATTTAAAACATATTTATTTCACATTGTTACAAAGCAGTTAGTATATGTACGAAGTTTCGGAAAACATTCGTTTCTATCCAAAGGAACTGTAAGGAATACATATTTATACTATTTTTATAAATAATAAGACCTCTGGCATACGTGTGTACAAGATTACTCAAATATTACCATATCTGGACGAAAAAGTATATATCAGAGACGGCACCCAATGTTAAACGGAAAAGCCTTATTTGTCCAACATCCGGTGCCGCCACATTGTTCGGTTTAATTTCTATTGGGCAAACGAATAGCCAATAGCGTAGAAGTAACAGGAAATTTAAAATAAACCAGCTACGCGGGAATTTTAAAATTTCACTCACATATTTCATCCTTAATTTGTCAAAAAATACAAAATAATTATAAGGATATTATGTAAGAAAAAAGTCAAATTAGGGCAATAGAATTTAGTATTTATTGAGCATATTGATATTGCACAATTTCATTGGTATTAACAATTTTGTATTTTTCTAGGTATACACATAGTACATCAGCTCAAATACAACTTTACTTGCTTGTAGACACACCAAATTAATGTGAATAATATGGAATATTACATTATTACAGAGCATTATACATGAACAATATGCAATTTGAACAGTATTGAAAAGTAACAAATAAAAATATTACCGCACATTTGCCCGGGTAAAACATAGTTAGGATATAAGTGGTCAAAATGCCATTTTATTTTGCGAATAGAAAAGCTAGCGCCACAATAATGAAAGGCAAAAGTATCTCTGTAAAATAAAGAACAACTTATTACCAATAAACTATGCCAGCGTTGTCAAGTTAGATGCCACGAGCGGGAGTCCGTGGCACGACGAAATCGCCCCTCCACGCAGTTCGTCACCCCGCTATAAGAGACCACGCCATCCCTATTGTAAAATGGAGGTGTTACTACTAACATGCTTCGTTTTTACTTTCCCGTATACGTACGTATACACGGAGTGATATACGTAGTATAGGGAAAGTTATGTAATGCTGCGCGAAAAAATGGCCAATTTTCGGCGGAAAAAAATTAATTGCCGGGCCGTGAAAACGAATAAGTGGATAAAACCAGTTGCTAAATTAAGAAACAAAAATCCTCTATCTCGTGGTGTGGTCAAAATCCATGATTTGTTGCTTCTTTATACTTAAAAATCGATTGACGGCATTCCGTCCGTCTGTCCGTCTGTGGTCAACGCTAGAGCCTAAACCGTTCGGTCGATTTTCTTCAAAATTGATATTCCCCAGTCGATCTGATTCTAGTCGAAGCTTTGTGATTTTGAAAAAGATTCTTTAAAATTTGGGGGTACTTTATATGAAGCCCCCCGGGGATTTTCAACATTTTCTCAAAAACGGCTCCAAATTTTTTCTTGAAATTTCTTGTATGAATAGAGGAAAATACACTTTTTAACATGGCATAGGTCCGATTTTCACGTACAGCTCTGAATTTTCGAAAATTGTGAAAGTTTGAATTTTTTTCGGCGTCTTTCTCCAACTACAAAATTGAAGATAGAGATTTTTTCTTCAAATAAAATTTGTTCTGCATATTGAGTTCTTTAATAAAGGTCATGTAAATGTTTTTCACAATTTTGGTAGTTTTCGTGCAATATTGCGTGCAATATGTGCAATTTTAAAAAATTACAAAAACTAAATTTTCTCAAAAACGGCTCCAAATTTTTTCTTTAAACTTTTGGTAGGGATAGTGGTAAATGTACTCTATCAATGACATAAAAGCCATTGGGTCTATCGGTTGGTTTTTTCAAAAATTACCAAAATGTAAATTGTTTTACTTGTCTCTCACGTCGTTAATATTTACATTATCGGCGATTTTTTACATTATTATATTTACGAGTATATATGCTTTAAATAATGTCAAGTAAAGTTTCTCGAAAACACTACCGTTTTCTGTGAAAAGTAGCTGAAATTTCGGCATTTTCAGAAATGCTCAAACGTCATTTTCTCGTATATGGCTGCAATTTTTTTCTTGAAACTTTTGTAACGGATAGTGCTAATTACACTCATTAGCGTGAAGTTTATTTTGAGTTTTTTTTTGTTTTTTTTTTTCAAAAATTTTATAAATGTAAATTTTTTGAAAGATCTCTCACATCTTTAATATGCACATTATCCGCAATTTGTAAAAATGATTATATTTGTGAGTGTAAGTGCTTCAAATAACTTCAAATAAAGTATTTTGAAAACTCAAAAATTTTCTGTGAAAATGAGCTTCAAATTTCGTATTTTTAGTAGTGCTAAAACGCCATTTTCTCTTAAACGGCACATAATTTTTAAAAGAAAATTGCCATTTACGGCTAGGTTTTTGTGTTCTTTAATATTCTAAAATTAATGTTTCTGTTCTACCAATAGGAAACCGAAAAATTAAGAAAATGACAAAAAATGTACTTTTGGCGATGATAGATGGTAGCTGGCAAGAAAGAGTATGTGGCAATTCCGAATAGCTAGCGAAGACCCAGGAAAATAGAAAACTAATACGGGAAAGTCTGTGCCATTCTGTAGCACCACTAGTTTCTAACTTGGCCGATAACAGTAGGAAATAATTAGACCCCCTGCCATATAAGATGAACCTTTTTGCTTTCTCGTATACGTACGTATATACGGAGTGATTTACGTAGTATAGGAGAAAGTTGTGCTGCGCGAAAAAATGGCGAATTTTCGGCAGAAAAAAATTCGTTGCCGGGCCGTGATAGCGACAAAGTGGATAAAACCAGTTGCTAATTAAAGAAAACAATCCCTGACACGTGGTGCAGCCAGAATCTGTTTTGTAGGGTTTTTGATACCGAAAAAACAATTTAAGCAATACGTCCGTCCGTCCGGTGTATGTGAACAACACTAGCGCCTAAACTATGCGTATGATTCTTTCCAAATTGAAGAAACACCTGTCAATCTGGCCTGAGTCGAAGCTCTGAGATTTTGAAAAACTTTCATTCATTTTTGGGGGTACTTTACATGAAGCCTCCAGGACATTTTCAAAATTTAAAATAAATTGCCCTTTTTGGTCATTGAAACTTCGTATAATTGAACTGTGTTTTTCAGGTACTGTCGGAAGAGACGTGTCGCATCCAGGAGTAGCGCAACACATACCAGGCGAAGACGAAGTTATTCACCATCGGTACTACCAGTGGGTGTGCTTTACCCTTTTCTTTCAGGCCATTTTGTTCTCAGTTCCGCATCAATTGTGGAAGATCTGGGAAGGAGGACGACTCAGAATGCTTTCTGTAGATTTAGGTAAGAGAAACATATCAGCAATTCATGGGGGAGCGCACTTTTAAAACAAAAGTGATCCGTGGCGTAGCTCTTCCTCCGTTTTATTTGTTTATTTAATGTCAAAACAGTTAAAATGTGTGACGTGCTACGGGGAGAAGTGAATTCTGTGCAAGTTTTCTGAAATTCTGGGATACCTACCCTAACCCATATACAAGTCGAACTCTGAATACTGATCAAATAAGCATTTTTGTCTAGAATTAATTTTAAAAATTCGCTCCAATGCAATAAAAATCTATTTGCAAAGGCAAATCAGCTACAGATTTTGACCATTCGGGTTTGAAAGTTTTGAAGAAATTGTGGAGAAATTTCTGCCGTGAGAACGTGGAGAACGATAATATGAATAACTATATCACCCACAGAACTTTAATAGATGCGCACATATAGTGAAGTTACATTTCCCAAAAGCAAAACAAGGGGCCATCTCAGCATTTGCTCGAAGGATCAGGGAAACTGGACAAAACACCTGACCGAAATGGGGGGTCATTGACCCAAAAGCTGAGGTAAAATAACGAAACTTGTTACAGGTTGTTTAGAATTATGCAGTTCAGGTGGTCATTGATACATTCAAAACCATTGTGAAAATTAATATTACTTTTCTTTTTGATGCTCGATAGAGTCTTTAATTGTATAGAAACAGTTAAACAGCAAAAAAGATTTTACTTGGCCCTTAGTGCTTGGATAGTGCTAACTACACTCTTTAATATAATGCAAAGTTCATTTTGCGGTATTTTTTTTTCAAAAATTACACAAATGTATTTTTTAAATATCTCTCACACCTTTAATATGTACATCACCAGCAATTTGTAAACACCATTGTTTGTGAGTTAATGTGCTTCAAATGACTTCCAAACAAGTTTTTCAAAAACTCGAACTTTTTTGTGAAAAAGAGCTTCAAATTTTGAATTTACAGTAGCGCTGAAACGCCATTTTCTTAAAAATGGCTCCAAATGTTTCAAATAAAATTGCCATTTAGGGAGAGATTTTACTGTTCTTTACTATTCTTAAAATAATATTTCCGGTCTACCATTAGGAAACCGAAAAATTAATAAAATGTCAAAAAACGTACTTTGGGCAGCGATAGATTGCAGCTGGCACGAGTATGTGGCAATTCCTAATAGCTAGCCGGACCCAAGGAAATAAAATACTAATACGGGAAAGTGCGTGCCATTCTGTAGGACCACTAGTTAAAATTATTGCAAACGCCATTATGTAATCTACAAAATTTCAAAAATTAAGACATCTGGGATATTTCAAGCAAATCTGATATTTATTCATTCCGAAAATTTAAAGAAAATATTTTAAAAAATGAAAATCTTGTGTTATTAAGCGGACTTTTTAGGTATGTCTTGTAATATACAGTTATCATACAGTTAATACACAATTTGAAAAAATATTCCTGCTTGCGTATTGAAAACGTATTCATGGCAGGACCGAAATTTTCCGAAACCGATCTAAGGAATACGATTCTTCAAACACTTCATTGACATCAGTTCCGAGATCGACTTTTCGGCTGAAAACTCCTTTATTAAGCATTTCAGGACTGAATATTCGCAATATGCTTCCCACAAAAAATCCTAGTTTTCTTTAAAACTCGTTTTTGTACAAAATTCTACACTAGTACTCGGTTGTGAAAGAAAAGTGCGTGAGTAACATAGTACGGTTAAGTAATAAACATAAGAAATGTACTGTAATGTGCGAAATAGATTCTGGAAAATTTATATTCTCAGACCTGGAAAACGGGGAAAAAGCCTTGAATTCCAAAAAGCCAGATCGCTGGTAACCCTGTAATATAATTTTAGTATGACGTTCTAATAAATTATTATCATTTATTTAGATATTACGTCAAACAGAAATGTTAACGTAAGACGACAGAAAATTAATATAACACAAAGACTGCAGAATTATATCAGATCTGTTTGTAAACAAATCAAGGTGCAAAAGTTATCACATTTGGGTGATAATTTTATGCTGATATACGAACATGGTCGTCTTTGATTGGCTCACATGGTCAGAGGCGTACCTAGGTATTCAGGCGCCCCTGGCAAGCATAGAATTTGCCCCTGTGAGGATACTTCCAATTAAGGTAGTTTTTTGTTTTAGCGGGTTTAATAAATAAATAAATAGCGCCCCTTATGAGTGGCTCCCATGGCACGTGTCATGTCTACCATACCGTTGATATGCCTCTACACATGGTGCCAAGTCTTGCACGCTATTGGCTCAATTGTTTTATGTGGAAAAGTCTTTGTAATTGTGATGTTGATAAATTTGATGCTGCAATTTTTATTCAGTGACTTCCGCCTTGATCGGAACATTTGTCCAGTTTCCCCTGTTCTATTGAAAAAAAAAAGTACCCAGATGTTGTTTACTTTCTGAGCATTGAACTTAATTTTTCTCTCCTTCCGATCAATTATTTGGTGAGTTCTTTTCCCTCATCGTATCCCACGTGGAGGAATCTACTCGCTACCACGAGATAACGAAATAACCACATGTAAATTCTGGGAGTCCGGAATCTGCTAGATTTATCGTCTTCTCGTGCACTTTCAACATCAGTGTAATGCTGCTGCTGTTGCTATTACTACTATCACGGCTCAATTGGCGCTTCGCTACTGTCCAAAGTGATGGTAAGACTCCGACTTTTGCGAAGTTTCAGCTCCCACGATTAATAAAAAACAACTTTGCACCACGCGTAATTTCCAAGCGATTTTGTACCCAAATATTTTTATTCGCTGATCTCGCGACGTGAGTAGGTTCGTTTATGGGCTGCATTGAGGGGTAAGCTGTATTTGCTCATTTTGGCCCAAATGAATGAGTGGTGATGGTGGTGGTGGTGTTGGTGCCTAGGGGAGCCACTGGTGGGCAGCAGCGCGTGGAGCGAGGAGCGCAAGAAGGTGCTGACGTCGTACCTGCTGCAGGCACGTGGCCTCACACACAACTTCTATGCCATACGCTTCGCCACCTGCGAGCTGCTCAATCTCGTCAACGTGGTGCGTTTTCAGAAACATTATTATTATTGTTAAATTACACCTCATTTCTCTATGGTGACTATGTAATTGTAAAGATTAATATAATCACAGAACATATTAAGGTTATAAATTTGAATGTAATTATCTATGCTCTTTTTCCACTACTTTCCTGACGATTCTAGTCGTTGAGATGATAGTAAGGGTACACTAGTGGACTTAGCGAATCACCTTGAACTATCCACCATTTCATAGGGATGACACTATACTCAGCGGTTTGATTTGGTGTTTTCAAGAGAATCTTCCTTCTGCAGGTGGATATCACATGTTGCAGGAACGTTATCATAGACAGATACTGTTAACAGCCAATCATAGGGAACAATCAATTTTTTTTAAATCCACATGTCATATTCAGATTTCTATTCATCTTAGACGCCAGGTTACATACTCGTATAACCGTCTATTACTAGTTGTTCTTTGCAATCTTTAGAACCCTTTCTTCATTCCTTTTGCTCTTTCGCTAAAATGTCATTTTGTTCAAAATGGGTATTAATTATTTGCGAAAGACATGATGTGATGATCTTCTATAGTGTTGGAATGCACATGATTTTGCGTTATTTAGATGGATCCTGTCGATTATGTGCGTCTTTAAGTGTCTAATAGGCAATACCTTCAATAAGGAATCTTGGCATTTTACTCGTCTCTTTTACAGTGTTGATTAGTTCGGCTGGTCGCATGTGGACACAGTGGAATATTTTGTATTGGAAATTCTGGATACCATCAGGCCCAGGCGATCACCAATTGAAGGTTCTTTTAATCACACTTTTGATATCATGGGTGCAGATTTCATATAACTGCATAAGTTTAGTTTTATTATTATTATTATTCCCGCGAATAGGCTCACTTGGACTACATGTGAGTGCATCCTGCACTTACATTATCTCGCTGGCAGGTGCATGTAATTTTTTCAAGATATAAGCATTTAGCTGGATCCGATTTTTAGCCAAATTCTTACACAAATTTTGCGGAACAAATCCCAGAGCTCCGATGACCATCGGTACAACCTGTGCTTTTACTCCCCTCATTCGGCTGACCTCGATTTCCAAACACTTGGTTACGATATTTTGATCACAAGGCACATTCTTTTTAGATATTGTTCATGGAGTGTTTTGTCTCTCCACGATTTTTTTAACATTTTTTGTGTCTCACATTTCATGTTTAGTAGCATCAGAAGTTCTGTGTCTGTGTTATTTTGCGTGTCTTGCATAGCCTTGTTCTCAATGCTTTTTGCTACACTTACATTGCCTCTGTTTCCCATTCTTCGGGCAGACTTCATGACTTGCCTCATTGGAAGGTCATCTTAATGACTAACTACATACTTTCCTATTCCAACTATCGCATTCTGTCTGGAGGCTTCAATTTGTCTGAGGCCTCTTCCTCCTTTCTTACGTGACAAAGTCTATGTACATTAGCTCGAGGGTGGCGACATGATGCATTGTTAGCAGTTTTCTGGTTTTCCGATCCATGATTCGAATTTCTTGGTCAGTACATCCCACTAGTCAGAAACTGTACTCGACTGCAGGCACCGCTTAACTACCAATTGCATATGTTTTATTCCTGGAGTTCAGAGCGTACTGTAGGACAAGTCTCACTCTTCCGTGATACTCCCTGCGAATTCTCTCTTTCATTGTGTCATTCGAGATGGTCTCACGTTCTTCAATGCCCTGATATTTGTAAGTTTTATGTGGCTCAAGATCTTGAATCACAGTGTGCTTATCAACGTCAATGTTATCTGACGTCACTTTGCCTCTCTTTAAGTTGATTTTTGCACATTTATCTAGACCAAATTTCATGCAGATGTCATTGGTGAAATCATTGATGACAGCATTTGGGAGAGAATCGCTTCATTCTTAACTCATCTTTTTAGATCACTTTTAGATCATCCGTGTAAAACATATGTGATACTGGTCTTTCATCACCATGGAGCCTGTAACCAAAGTCAGCTTGCGACAACTGTCTTGATAGTGGGATCAAACTAATGCAAAACAGCAGAGGGGATAGAGAATCTCCTTGGAAAATTCCCCTGTTAATCTGAATATTTCTGGTTTCTACTATTTCCTTTCCCGTATGTATAAGTAACCGGGTATTCCACAACTTCATACTAGCCTTGAAAAACTCAATGAGTTTGGGATGAAATCGATAGATCTCCAGGGTCTTGAAAATTCAATCGTGTGGTACACTGTCAAAGGCCTTCAGGCAGTCAATCCAAGCCATGCTCAAATTACTTTTTCGTATCCTTACATCATTTAAGATGTCTTTATTTAGTATCAAGATTTCGTTACAGTCATAGGAATCTTAACGACATCCTTTTTGTTCAACTGGCAACAGGTGGTTCCCCTTAATTCCTAGGTGTGTGTACATATTGTCAGCTATGGCTGCAGTTATAGATTTGTACTGTACTGGCAAACAAGCCTGTAGTTCTTCGCGAAAGAACTGTCTCCCGCTTTGGGTAACAAATAGTTGATGCCGCGTGTGAACCATTCCGGGAGCTCCTTTGCGTTTTCTAGAATTTTATTAACATACTTTGCTAGACAAGAATATATTGCTGTTAATTTCTTAATCCAATAAATATGGATCTAATCAATCCCAGGGATTTCCAGTTTCCCGTGTTCTTAATTGCTTGGAAGAGGTCCTCTTTCGAGAATTCGTGAACATCTACTGTTTACACGAATCCATTGGCAGAAACAACTTCAGATTGTAGCCAAGCTGCAACTTTGTTGTAGAATATGCTTTCTACCGAGATTCCTGCCCAAAATGTTGTGAAGGAGGGGCAGCATTGCCATTCGATATTTGAGTCAGATTGCGATAGAATCTCTTTGCGTCTGTTTCAAACAACCTATTCTGTACACGTAAATCTGCTGTTTGTAACGTCTAATTCGTTGAGCCCATGCTTGGATTTTCTCTTTTAGCTTGCCAGCTACCATTAGCCTTGTTGTGTCATTTTCAATTTGGTATCTTTGTTCAACATGGAGTATTTTTTGTTGAACTTTGGAAGTGTGATTTGATTTAGCAGAAGCCGCGGCTAAGTGTGATATTTCACGCCGTGTGTCGGCTATCCGTTTCATAATTCTTTTCGCCCATGGGGGTACGAAGCTGTTTGATCTGTCTGGCTGCCGGCCGTCAGTGTTCATGGCTGGCCCCAAAATTATCTGAGATACTCGTACGAGATATCCTGTTGCATGTACGATGAGATTGATTTCAGTAATATCTAGATTTCTACTTAAGGTTAACTTAGATGGTTATAAATGTTTGTCATGTGGATAGTTAGATCGAAGAACATACTCCGCGTTTCTCTGAATGTCTGCAACTTATTCTGCTGTGAATTTTATGTATTGTCCTTTGGAAAGCTTCTTTGGATATAAGGTAGGTCTCACATCTGGGTTCCGCTTTCTCCATATCTTAAAAACTTTTATTTCTGAGCCTCCATTTTTCGCCTTTGCGTAGTAAAAGCACCACATCACCTCCTTTAATTCATCACGTGTCCATCTCTGACGATGGCTGCAAGCTACTGCCGGTTCTGGGTCCCTGGGACTAACATCCATTGGATAGCCAGAGTCGACAAGGTGACATTAGCTCGGTTTCTTATCAGGTATGAAATATTGGTAGACCAAGGCATATAATTCATTACATTTCCTTTTCTATCCATTTTGCTCATTGGTTTTAAGTGAATATTCGCAGGAAGAAAGTTCGAGTTCACAAATCACACTTAACTCATGGGTTATTTCCTGTCATCCGTTACTGCGACCCACAGTGGCTTCGGGACATCCCCCCGCAGGGTCCAGCGAGGGGTCCCTCCGATCGCCAGTCAGCAATACTAAATCCTACGGGATTTTCACTGACTGCTGAAGGCAGCCTCCTTTGCTGGCTAAAGCCAGGTTCGGGCCTCCACTCTAATTAGTGGCCTGGTAGGCCAACCCAGATTCTCTCCTATACCCTCTATAGGCCGATAACAGGAAGTCCAAAGGTTCATGGCCCTTCTCCACTTACTTCCCACTCGCCTCTGGAGTACTTTTGCGTCTGACCCCTCACCTTCAAGCTATTCAGCATGACATGCTCTACCAGTAGCTAGGCTACCGCCGACATAGCTCTCAGACTAATGGGGGTACTCAAGTTCCACCACCAACTACAAGGTCCTGTACTTCGTAGGTGGAGTTGTTTTGTTGTTGTTATTATTGTTATTATTATATTACGACTGTCTGAATTGGTACATTTGTAAAACGGGGATACAATTTGCTTTCTTTTTTCTTCGACAGTACATGGCGTAATATAATTTCAATTTGGTTTCGAGAAATTATACTATTCATTCTTTCATTTCCCCCACTTGATAAACTATTATCATTTATTTGCATTAGTCATGATTAGTGTACATATTTTGATGACCAAAAAATCACCAAAAATGATAAATGCTCTTAAAATGTTTTAAAAAATCCTAAAAACAAAGAAAATTTTATCAAAATTAGTTGGGATGAACAACTCATGCAACTCAAGCTGTTGGACACGTTTATGATGAAATCGAGTTGTTTCTATTCATTCATGTAACCTCAGTTTTCAAACTTTTGATTTGGACTGTTCTTTTCCAGAAAATCTCTTGCCTTTAATTATCCCGAAATCGGCTAAACTGGCAACGGCACTGACAGGCGTTACAGGAACCTTAGATTACATACTCACAATGGCTCTCATTACAACTTCTGAGCGAAGAAATCGAAATCGAAACTAGGTGTTTTGACAGTACATCGTAGGGATGAAATTGGTTTTCGTTAGGAATACAAATATCCGCAACGTTATTTATTTTAGGCCAGGTGGTCAAGCCATACCCTTATGGGAATTCGCGGGTTACGTCATCTCCGATGCTACCATCGGGAATCCTTACATTCTTTCTCATTCTTACTAAACCAACCTTTCTCCCCTTCTCTCTCTTCCTTCATTTCCTCTAACCTGACACACCGGGAGTATCTGTGGGTTGATACATGTACAAAGAAATACAGACAAGTAACAAATAAATACAATGACAATAAATTGTATTACGAAAAACACACTGAACATGGCAAATAGACAAAAAATACTCAAAGGTAAGATCTTATCATGTCTCCTCCCCAGTCTCTTGCCTTTAATTTAGTTATCAACACAATATCACAAAGAAAACTTGAAAGTGAGTCTTGTCAGGTCCTCAAATCTCTTGCAATTAGTTACTAATATATTTTACTTCGTCTCTCTCTCTCTCTCATCTCATACTGTAGCTGAAACTAGTGTGTTGCTTTGCAGAGCCCTTTGTTTTGTTTTTACCACGGACTAATACTCCCCGCTTTCACTTATCTGCTTTCCGTCAGTAGTCCTCTCCATTCGCTGCCTCCCTTGCTGTCCATTTCTCGGCAACATCCGTCAGGAAAGACGTGTGGGCTCCTGCACCATCCTACGCTTCCTCAGTTCCACATTATCGATATGTCACTCTAGCGACCATTGGCTCAGATCTACTACCTCCACATTTATACACTATTATTACTGAGCTCTGTCTCCCTACATGTGACTAACTCGAAAGCTCACAGCCGTCTCTCGTTGTTCGTCAGTCACCTTCCGTTCCACCTGTTTCCTGCCACTCACCCCACTACGACCCCCTCCCAAGTACCTCACCCTTCGCTCTCGCCGTTGTACAAATCCCAAATCCCATTACAGCAGTCCGTATACTCAAGTATACCACAGTATAGTACTGAGGAATTCTGTGGAGAACATTTGTTGTATCTTGTAAATATTATTTGAAGCAAATACCATTAAAATTATATTAAAATAGATTAAAGTAGCAAAATTGCAATAAAATGACGGGGAAAAGATAAAAAAAGACTTATTAGTCTAAATCGTATAAAAACTGGGTAGTTTCGTTTTGTCATAACATAAAATGAATTTCTGCACGAAACGGCATTGTTCTAAAGTGAAAAGAAAAATAATGACATTTCATTAAAATCCGCCCCCTAATCATGACACAATAATCTCGTCAAAATTGACCTGCTTTACTCGTACGTAAAATAAGTACCTAATTATTTCTTATTCCAAATATTTCTATTATGCCGACGAGTATTAAACCATCTTTGAAATTATGGATATTATTATCCCTGGATTTCGACACGTCTACTTACCATTTACGTTGTCGTATGCTAACGGGGACAATTTATGGAGATTTATTTTCAATAAGTACACTTGATTGATAGCAATATCTTTTTTTAAATAATCAGCCTTATTATGGAGAAAAGAATTTAACATTGATTTCGTCCATATCAACTAACACAAATTGTTAGAACTTGAGCTCATTATACTGGTTCTTTAATATATTCAACAACAACCGGTTTATTTGCGCAATTTTAAACCAAATAATTATTTGAATTATTAAAGTTTTTGCTTCAAATTGAGAAAAATACCTTTATCCCTCACAGAGGATATCTTCGCGCGCTCTTCATATTTCTCGGATAATCTCGTTCCAGTGTGGCAAATGTCATAATTTCCACGACGTTTTCTTTCTTCTTTCTTTAAATATCCCTTGCCCGATTTTCCCTATATTAACTAATGCATTCCCGAAATGAAATTACTAATATCAATTATTATTATAACAATAGTAACATCTAACTATTAACCATTTCTGTTGAACGATGACATCACGTAACGCAATTTTTGTTTCTGAGTAATCAATATAATTGATCTGATAATTATATTGATTCTATCATAAAAATATGTAAAACCTTACTTCCCTGCAAAAACATAGCTTTTTGGTCAGGACTAAAAGTTGAAATTTATTATGTATTGTAATTAAGGAAAGTACAAATTTTCGAATGTGTCTTTATTTAAAGAAAAAAGGAACATTGTATTTCAAATCAAAAGTGTACTTTAACCAAATATCCACAAATTGATGACAAGGAAGCTAGAAATGTATAATTTTGCGAGATTTTCGAGAGTATGCCATATCACTTTCGCGAATAAGTCCCCAAAATGAGTCTCCCATCGTGTCTTCATTGTAGGTTCCCTGATAGCGACGTTCAAAATGCTACATGTCCTGATGAAAGCGTTCTCCTTGCACTTCTCTTTAAAGTTATCAATGTAAACATCAAAGACATGTATTTTGAGAGACATCCTGCAGCCCATTTTGCTGTAATTTTTTACCAGTCTCAACCAATTCAACCTAGTCCTCAGCTTTATGATTTCCAAGGAAGTCTGACTACTTTAACAAAACTGATTAATGCCTCATTCTCTTTTGCTTTGAGAAGCTTGAGAAACTCTTGACAATCAATAACTTTCTTGATTTGACATCCAACGAAAACCTCAGCTTTAACTTTTGCTTCGGAAAGTTCTACATATTGTAGATGCTTTAGCGCAGCAGATTCTTTGTCCAAAGCTGCCACATATTGCTCTATCAAATCTTGTGTGCAAATGTGGAATTAATACCTTTTGAGGATAAGTGACTCCCATTTAATGTTGTAAATCCCCACTTGAACTCAGTACATTTAGGACAAAATCGTTTATGGTAGTGTAATTTAGTGTCCGTGCTCTCCCGCAAACAAAGATAGCATGGAAACTTAGTTAACCCTACTTATAGACGCATCAAGAAGGCAGTCATTTTGAAGTCTCCAATAACTTCCCAACCATGTTCTTCATATTTCAATGCGTTTAGCAATCTCTTCACAGTGGAATATTCTTTTGTAAGCTGTGCTGAATGGACGAGGGGAATAGACGGAAACTGGTTACCATTATGGAGTAATACTTCTTTTAGACTGTTTGATGAACTGTCTATAAAGATCCGCCATTCACTAGATTGAAGGGTAATTCCAATGCACTCAAACAAATCAGTTATATTATGACAATAGCAGAGTTCATCTTCTTTGGTGAAAAATATGTAAAAATGGTTATGTCGCTTCCTCTGATTCGACACTTTCACAGTTTCATCCAACAAGTTCCACTGCCTCAGTCTGGACGTTGAGAGCTCAGCATTATAAGTCCAGGTCCCTGATCAAATCATTTAGATCATTTTGGTTGGGATTGTATGGTTTCCTTTTATTGGTTTCATTTTCATATCAGTAATTACGGCCTTCAAAATCTTCCGCAATTTCCGAATTACAATTACTGTCATCACCAGTTTCATCTCGCTCTGGAGGATTAGGAACAAGAAATTCAGGGCCATAGAGCACAAGAGAAATGGATGATGGTATGTTGGGATATGTGACTGCAGGTGCTTTTTTGCCAATCCTTCGCAACGCGTGATTTAGAAGCATCCACCATGAAGTTGCAATTCGTAGAATGGTCCGTGGGTTCTCGCCAATTTCTTGGAACACTTGGCTTCATAGCCGTCTTTTCCCCTCGGTACTATCCTTCCAGTGTTCATACAGGTTGCATAAGTTACATGTGGAGCCCAAGATTTGTCCTGGTCTTCAATGGACATCCCAAGTAAGCCTTGTGCGCTTCACACATCTTCACTAATGATGAGATGGGGAACTTCTCCCCTCTTGTTTTAATAAATTCCTCACAAATAAAACTGAAGGCATGTGCTTGATACTTGCAACCTCTTGGAGCCATACCTGACTGTGAGTAGAATTACCAACGAAGTAGTTACGAGAAAAATTTCATCTCACTAATTGAGGTTTCCTAGAAAATTGGAAAAAAATCCTTTTTTAGTATTACACTTATAAAACAGTTTTTTGTATTGCGACGATTAGGAAAAAAATCCATTAAAAATTGATACTAAAAGAATAGAAAAAATTCAAAAGTTGAAAATTTTGTAAATATCATTGTGACGGCCACAAAAGCGATGTTTCAGGGAACTAACGACAATTTTTTACGTACTTGCTGCTCAATTAACCAGAAATCAATAATTTGAAATCTGAAACAGAATTTTTTGAAAATTTGTTATATAGTGTTATATAGTCCTGACCACGGGTGGGTGCCTCAACCCGATTACTTTTCCTGGAATGAAGGAAATACTTCCATTTTGTCCATGCTAACTAAACGCACTAATTCCTATCATACGCCCGAAAGCTAAAATTATACTTCCCGCGAATCTAGTATTGGCGTCTGCTATCATGAACCCTCCTATCACGAAGGCTAAAACATGTAAATTTTTTGGATCCTTCCGGATCGGGTCTGTCAACAGAAAGAAAGTTTTTTCGAATCTTCCGTTGACGAATATGCCACCTGTACTCATGACTCAGGACCGTGTTAACGATGCACGGGCCCGAAGGGCCCTGGCCCAGGGTCCCCCGATTGTTCTTAAAAAAATTAATTCTAAATTTTTCAAAAAATAAAAAAAAATCATTTAAAAAGTGATGTATGATTAAACTATTTGCAAAAAATTGGCATAATGGATTGATGTGTCGCATATCATTGGATAATATTTATTATATGGAATGTTGCTGGTTGATGTGAAATGTCACTTAGTGACGAGAAATTTATTTTTTAACAAAACTTGTCTTTAAACGGGGGGGGGGGGTCAGTGAAAGTAAGAGTAGAGGGCCCCCAAATTAACGTAGGCCCAAGGGTCCCCCAAACTGTTAAAACGGCCCTACCTGTACTACGTAACAGCCTTAGCGCTTCTGGCTACTGTGGTGAGTCGTCTAGTTAAATGTTACACATGCCAGGCAAATAAAAATCCTTGGAAATTAGTGCTCAAATATTTGCTAATATATAGAATAATCGTATTTAAATAAATACTCCTGACTTAAAGGTTGTCTCCAAAGAACAGATGTTATAGATTTGTTCTTAATCATACAATCCAATTTTTGTTTGTTTTAGGTTGTTCAAATCTATTTTTTGGATGTCTTTTTGGGCGGGTCTTTTTCAACCTACGGTCCAGCTGTCTTCGTGTCTAGAGACAAAATCATGGATCCCATGAATCGAGTGTTTCCCAAAGTGACCAAATGCTTGTTCCGTTACTACGGTCCCAGCGGCACCATCCAAGTCCTGGACTCTCTGTGCGTACTTTCCCTCAACGTGGTGAACGAGAAGATTTTCCTGGTGCTGTGGTTTTGGTATGTTTTCCTGACTGGATTATCGACGATGGCTATCATGTATCGAATGGTGGTAATGGTGAGCACTACTGTTCGCATTTACCTGTTGATGGCACAAGTGAGATTATGCCTCGGGGGAAGTTGAGCGCTTTAGTCAAGAACGTAAGTTATGGTGACTGGTTCTTTCTGCGACAGCTAGGGAAGAACCTAAATCCAATTGTTTTTCGTGAACTTTTAATTAATTTAGAATGCCAACTAAATGAGAAAGAAATACTGTAATAAGAAAGTTTTTCGCAAATATTTTGTCTTTTTTTTATTTTCTTCGTTGTTTTGGGATCCGTATTATTATTCGTATCTTATGCTTGCAGAGCGTTGACAACGTGCAACATTTCTTAATGAGTATTCTTATTTTAACCGAGTAAATATCTGGTTTCTTTATTTGCAATGGGGGAAATTGAAAATACTTTGACTATGTTCTTTCATAAAATCGCTTTGGACATTTACTGAAGAAAAACTGCTGTTGGCTGATGTCGGTTCGTGGTCGGCCCGTGGAATTTTAGAAGATAGGATCGCAAGTCATTTGTTCATTTCGTTGCCAACACTTTCGTGAAGTGTTGTGTTTTTCTTGCCGTTGATTTGGCATTCATGGAGCGTCGTAAAGATTTGTCATGGCGACTCATGGTTGAGGGTGTACAGATCTGAGTTTTGTTAGAGATTTGTTATGTTTCGTGGAGAAGTAAAAAGGAGTTAATATTATCTCTGTGTTTCAAATCGTGTTACTATTATCGTAGGTATGATATAGGTACCATGATGGTTGTACAGCATGCTTGAATCTGCTTGTTCGTGGCATGAGGCGTGGCCGGTGGGTCTCCAGTTTTCCTTAGGCAGTTGATACTCTGTTTTGCACAAGTATTTAAATCTGAGAAAACCTCTTCTGTGATCTAAAGCTATTCTTACGCATGCTATCATAATGGAAGATGTTTCTGTGAGCAAGAGTGCAATATTAGAATCTATAGATGAAGCAAAGAAGTATGCTTCAAAGTTAGAAGATCTTACAATTGCTGTTGAAAAGGCGAAAGAACAGGTATGTAAACTACGTACAGACAACTGTTCTGCGACATAGCCCCAAATTGTGTCATGAGAAATTGTATTAAAGACTGGAAGTGGGCGTTTGCTGTGATTTGAGAAAATTTCCTTTAAACTAACTGCTGTTTGCCTTGCAACAGTTTGTTTTAAAATATTAACCACCATTTGGTAATTCTGATATATGTGGAATGGTTTATTCTGTACTCAATACAGTTCTTAAAACAGGTAAAGTTTGTAACTTGATAACATGCTTGAGTATTTTGCTTTCCTATTTTCTTTTGACAGCTACAGTATTCATTAAGGGAATGACAATAAGAAGTCAGAATATTATTGTACCTTCTCGTTCTGTTGTTGAGCGAGCTGACTTATTCATTTGTAAACCTGCAGTAATGCAAATAAAATTGGTTTTGCCTTTATGTTTGTAAATGTATATTTTTGTCTTAGCGCCTTAATCTTTCCTTACTAGCATTCTATTCATTGTTTTTAATAATATTTATATTTTAGTTGTAGATATTTGTTTGTAGAGCAAGAATTGTGTTGCACGATTTAATAGATAATTCAGCACCAGTGTATATTTTTAATATATTTAACTGTGTGGTTTATTGAAAATAATACAACAAAAGTAAAATTAAATATGTATAATATAAGTAGATACTCATGTAAATTTAAGTTAATTATTTGTGAATTATAAGGACATTGCATTTTGTAGATACTAAACAGCGCTCTGAAAGCTGATGCAGATATCGACCATTCATTCGATGTATTGTCAAGGACTTTAGTGGATACCTTAAACAGGAGAAAGAAGACTTTAAAAGAGGAAGTAGAAAGAATACGTAAAGATGGACTGCAACCTTTAATAGACTGTGAAAAAATTATTCGTAGTAAGATATCAGAGACAAAAGACTATATTAAGGAAGGGGAAGAGCTTCTTGGCAAAGAAGCTACTCAGTCCTCCGGCCTGAATAGTTTTGCAGAGTTTAGTGAACAGTCGGTGTTCCTGGGCAGGTGAGTACCCAAAGAGAGATACTAGATTGAGATTTTATTTTTGTTACACTCGTATATTTTCAAAACAATAAGATATGTATAAGAGTTTTATGTCAATCCAGTCTTATCAAGTAATTATGGTGTTCTTTGGCCATTGACTAGGCAATAAAATCTTCATGTGAATGTTGCAGTCTGCCTGCAGTACCTCAACCAGAAGAAGTTCCTGACATATCGTTTAGTGTTGCAGTAGAACCTCTGCAAGAAGAATTAAGACAGAGATTTCTTAGCGCAGGTCGTGTGTCAAAAATGGGACCTGTTCAGGTCGTGCTTGTGGAAGAGAAACCAGGAGCACTCCTTGTGCACTGGGAGGAAGTACGTATTTTCAGTTTGCATTGCTGTACTTTTTACATTAAATTAATAATTTAAATCAACCAAGACTATCTTACCAAACATTCTACAAGTAGTCAAATTTATTTACTGTTGTCAATTGTTTTCATTGAGCACATCCTCCCCAATCTGAAAGAAAAGATGTAAGCTGTCATTTCTCAAAATTTTAATACCTGATTTACCTAGATGTAAGAATTTTGAATGTAAGACAACCCCTAAGTTTGAAGAGGCATCCTGAGAATTTTTTACTAATTCTTACTATTTAGTTAAAATGAAATTGCAGATTGTCTTATTGTCTAGAAAATTGCCTTGTTGATGTGAATGTTAAGATTTATTGCGTGAACTATTATTATCTTGTTCTTTAAAATTGTTATGATCTTAATCATGGTTGTTGTCACTACTCTCATCATCTTCACATGTATCAATGTTTCTTTCATTTTGGTCCTCCTCTCCTTGACCTTCCATGCTGCGACATCTTTAGGTTCCTTTAAGTGTTTTGCACTTTGAATTTGTGTTGCTCTTAACCTTCTGTCAGATCCCTTTTGTGTCACCAGATTTTCTATCTGCCTCACTCTTGTTGATGACCTCTGTTTCTTTAACAGTTCTTTCACATTCTTTTACAGAACAAACTTGAAATTAGCATTGTTTACTGTTTGTGTGTTTGAGTTGTGAACTACAAACTCTCACATCTCTTTCCCTCTGTTTTGTGGGTAAAGTGGGGGACAGTAAGTTCCCAAGTTTGGGAAGTTTTTGCTAAGAAAATATATTTTTTTATCATCCTTTTCGGTGGTTTGATTTAGAATGCATTTGTCTATTGATGAGATTTTTTTTCATTTCCATCTTTCCCTAAAGCAGAATCGCACTTGCCGGATGTTGAACTGAGATTCCATGTGGCATTGTGGAACCTGCATCCTGCAACAATTTCGACATTCATTTTTTCATTACGATTCACGTAATACAATGCCATTCGTTTGAGGTTCTCTCTTTACTGTCCTGTTGAAAAATATTGGTTTGAATTGCCCAGCAAATTTGAGGTGGATGCTGAGAATTCAACCACCAATATAACCAGCTTAGTTTTCACTCGCATGTTCTTCCTAGTTATAATTTTAAATCAATTTCAATTTTGACCAAACAGGGAACTTAATTTTTATTTATTCACTATTTCAAATGTGCATTATGGCTGATTAGTGTCCATCTGCAGAGATTGTGGCGTAGCTGATACTAAGAAACTTTCTTTATTTTTCCTACAGTTTCCTTGTTATTAACAGATTTATAAAAACAGGATTGAGAAAGGAACATTATGGATAGTTTATTTTTGCAATGAAAATAAATAGTTCTGAGAAACATGATAAAGTGGCATTAAGTAATGTAATGGAGAAGAAAAGAGAGAATTATTCTTGGATACTGTTATTGAGAAATTAGTTATACTGTTATTTGTTCTTATTGAGAAATTAGTTCCTTTTTTAAAGACCATAATGTAATGAATCATATAATCATTATTAAGGTTTTTAATAAATAAGAAATTTAATAATGATTATATGATTCATTATAATTACTGTCTTTAAAAAAAGGGACTAATATCTCAATATGAAGAAAAGAGAGAACTTAGGATGATAACATTTTTGAATTATTAATTTTTTAGGTTGATATGGAAAGAGTTGTAGATGTAAGCAGTTTTCGCTTGCAAATGGCATATGGAGATATGGCCAGTCGGAACTCTCTTCTTGAAAGCAATTTTCATGACGTCTATCAAGGTCCTGAGACACAGCATCTTGTCAGAGACTTACGGCCAGGAGAGCCTTACACTTTTCGAGTATGTTGTCGAATAGAAGGAGATTCAGAGTGGAGTGCCTGGTCTCTTCCTCATGTTGCTTCTTCAAATCAAGAACCGTTTTGTAAGTACTTACACTAATCTATGTAAATAAAATTGGGTGTGTCTGTGATTTAAAAAGATCTGTATTCTTGTATGATTATTGAAGAGGTATAAAAACTCGTTCATTTATTATTTTTACAATATTTGTCAGTCCGACTGGTCTTATCTCAGGATTGGCTTAGCTGTGTTTGATAGTTTTCACTGAAAGGCAAGACTGTTTTGTTGGATACAATTTGGGCTACGTTTTTTCAAATCGTCGTTTTCTGTTATACAAAGAAGGTAGTTTATTTTTGTGTACAAATCCACAGTCCACAGTTATTGTCTAATGAAATTTTGTAAAAACTGCCACATCACTGTTTATTACACTTACTGGAAAATTTAGCAAGCATTCTTTCAATTTTTCACTAATATATCAAACACTGAGGAAATGCAGTAAAATGATTGAATGTTTCTAAAAGCTCGTAACGTTTTCCACAAGGAGCTTTTTGATTCATTCCAATAGTGGCATTAGGCTTTGAGAAATTGAAGATGATTGTTACTGTAAGTTTACTGGGAATATGTAACAATTTATTGGTTTACTGCCAGCTGGAGAAACAATGGTGATAACAACAGTGATCATAGTGAACATGGCAGGGAAGGGGCAGGGCAGAATAGGGTTGGTTGGGTTGGAGTGGAGTAGTGTAGCGCAGAGCAGACCAGGCTGGAAATAAAATATTATTTTTTTCCTGTCTAATAGATAATTGTGGTAAATACATAAGCAGTGTGTGGTACTTCTGTTAGTTACATGTATTTTTACTTGCAAAAAGCAATGTTTTGTTCTAAATCATTTCATTTGTGTTGTATTTTTAACAGGTTGGGATCAGAATAATCCAAATTATGCAATAACAAATGAGAATAAATTAGCAACCAAGGTAACTGCAGATCAGTCAGTTCTGTTTTCACATAATGAACAATTCGGACCTGGACATTCTATTGAATTTACAGTGAGTAAAGTAGCCGTGAAATACCTTTGGAAGAATTAATTATTCCAGAATTATCATGATATATACACATTCTTGTACTTAATAGATACTCGAATGTGGTGTTGGCTGTAGTGATGAGGGACTTGGCCTGGTGGATGTGAGAATTGAAGGAGAGAATTTGTTGCAGCCTGGAGCTCTATTTCTGAATTCTCAAGGTAAAATAACTCAAAAAGTTGAAGTTAAATTGTATTTACTTAGCAAAGGTAGAGTAAAATAATTACATCTGAGGATACACAGGAATAATGATTCAGGACCAGTTTGAATAATTGTGAGAAAATAGGTTTGTAATGTTTATGTGGTATTTATTATTCAGTGCTTGATTTTAAATAATTATGAAGTTGTTTCATGGACATTTTACTGAAATATCTTTTTATTTTCTAATGAAGTATATAGGTGTAAAGAAATAATGGAAAAATATATTACAACAAAATACAAAATATTTTTGTGTCCACTTTCTGAAAAACGTGGAAAAATCAGGGGATTTCACTATTCTGAAAAAATCAGAGAGTTTGTAAAAGAATCTAGTTGTCAGGGAACATTTTGAGAGAGTTGTTCTACAGGATAGTATTCCTTAAAATCTAGCGCATGGTTATTTTTCCAGTAAACTTTTTTATTTGGTGAGAATATATTTTTAATTTATATTTTGTTATGGTAAAATCATGATGACATCTGACCAATTAGTATCAGGGTAGTTTAAATATTTTTTTAAAAGTAGTGTGAAAGTACAAATCTTATCAGGAAAAATTTTTTAAATGCTCTTGCAAACCAAGAATAGTCAGAGGAATTGGTGCCAGGAAATTAGTGGCCACTCTGATTTGGAAAAAGTGAACAAAGTCTGCAACTGCCCCATCTCTCATTCGTCTCATCATTATCTGCTTTCTTGATAATGGCCAACAATATTCAGAAGTATTGTTGACCTTCTGGAGTTGAAAACTATTTCAGAACTTGCAATTTATTTTTGACTTAATGGATACCTAGAGGCTATAAGTCACTTTGCCGATACAAGGCCTTTTTCAGTTCTTAAAGCAATGGTTACCAGGTGTTTAAAGGAAATAAAAATTGCACATGTTTGACACAGAATATCGCAAAAATACTCATGTTTTCGAAAATTTGAACATGACGTTATTTAAAGATCTGTTTTTTATGAACATATTTCATTAAGTAAAAAAATGTATCTTTACAATTGTAGCTGTAGGAAGACTCCGAAAAAAAATTGATTTTTTTCAATTTTCGAAAAACCAGAGTTTTCAACCAACATGAGATCTATGCCATTCTCTTAATATAGCGTATACTCCGTTCGACTTAAACTCCTTGGAGAAACCTCGCTTGTATGTCGTCCGTAAGCATTCGCAAACTGTACTGCGGGACGGAACTTTTGGGTTGTCATCAGGGCAGCGCTGACCATCCCGCTCGAAAGAGGAATGTTTCGCACATCTGGCGTGGAAGTATGAAGCCTAATCCCTGTACCTGCTGTGCTCTTTGGAAGTTGGAAGTTGGAAGTTGGAATACATGGTCATTGCCCTTGCGTCAGAGAAATAGTAGGATGTGGTTTCTAATATTTATAAAAATGAACTCTTAAACTAATTTTTAATATATTTTTCAATTATTGATGTCCCTATTGGTGAGAAGTAAAATGGAAATAATGTTAATTTAATATAGATTACGATAATTTATATTCAGTCCCTGTTTAATAACTTAATTTAACATAATTATGAAAATTTATATTCAGTCCCTGATTAATAAATGCTTGAGCAACGCAGGACACTTCACCACTATATGATAAATAACATTGTTTTTAAAAAAGCGTTGCAATGAATGGATAAGAGAAGTGCTCGCATGATTATAATAATTATGGTCACAGGATCATGTCATTGTTGGGGTGCAGTTAATTGGTAGAGTGAAGGCGGAAGGTCCCGCATGCCTACGCTTAGGGCAACAGCCCACCATGTGCTCCCTAAATGTAAATGCCGTAGAAAGATCTTGTGGCAGTAATAGTTTCAATAATTTGAAAATACCTCCAGTGAATGGTGGAGGGGTGAAATCGGTAGTGGGGGCAGAGTCGCGACCTGTGCGCACTCTACTCTGTTACCAAATTTTACGGAACTAAGATCCGACGGTGGTGCCATCTCTGAATGCGTTACCTTCCAAGCATAACCTCTCCGCTGCCGGCAGTGAGCTGTCTATACATCCTTAGTCTGTGCTAATGTAAATTGCAGAGTTAGAATAGATATCTGAATAATTTTAATTATGAATTTTTTACAATAATTCCTTTTAAAAGTGATTTGTATGCCTTTTTGCATCTTTTCTTTAGCTAGAATACCATATTTGCTTGTGTATAAGCCGCACTTTTTCCCCCGAAAAGTAACTCTTGAAATGGGGGTGCGGCATATACACATAATTTTACTTTTAAAAAAAAATCATTGTAAGAAAAACAAAATTTTATGCCGAAAATGAACATTTATTTATAACAAATGCACCCAGTATACAAGTTTATGTTAAATTTGATCTCCATTGCTCCTGGACTCACCGCCCCTTGAATTCATTGTCATTTTCACAATCGCTGGCATCCACAACACATTGGCCTCGTTCCCATCCATCTTATTAGAAATACTCGAAGCATTAAAACTTTTTGCCGCTTCAGAAACCATGTGGTATCACTTCATCACATTCTCAGTGTCAAACTGTCGCCCTCTGATGGATTCGCAGAAACAGCCATCTGATTCTGATTTTGTTTTGTGAGCACAGGTTATAAGATCCACAAGAGGGTGTTCAAATAGAGAAAGTGTGATACCAAGTGAATGAATCGTGACAAGGTTTTGTAATTATATTGTGGGAGGCGGTATCGAATCAAATGCTAATCACTGCACTTTAGATACAAAATTACATTATTATTTAACCATAAAATAAATAAACATTACAACTCATTAATTGTACAGAGCACTGAAAAAACGTTGTGCCTTTTGAAGTATCAAAATTCAACGGTCCTCTCGCTTCCCTCGCAATAGGGTTGCCAAGTCATTTAACAGAGTCACCTCCTTCAGCGATAAAACCTAAAAATTCCTCTGAATCCCACAATATATATTGCGATTAATTCAAGAATTATCAATAAAAGAAAATGTTGAATAAGAGATAAACAAAGGAAGAGAGATTCAAGTAATCTTGCTTCTAGAACTCTAGCTCATTGAAAATTGTCTTTATTATTGTGTTGGATGAGGAAGGGATTTCCTGTAAATCGCGTCTTTGGATAAAACTACTGTTCTTAAAATAATTTTTTATTTAACTGTGTTTTATTTTGTCAGGAACTTATGTTTGAGGATTCTTTTGTGACAGATTTTTCATGTTGTAATAGATATTAAAATAATTAGGCCATTATAGAGAAAATAATAGACTTGGTTGAAGTTTGTAATCTGAGCCAATATCCAAGCAACTAAGTCCTTTATATATGATAATGGCCATGTGTTATTCCATCTTCTCGTAGTGCCACCGTGAAGACAAAATTCATAGAAATAGGAAACTTCTTTTCTTTGAATCGGAGCATGCATGCACTGTCTTCCAATTCAATTCCTTTGTTTAGATTGTTCTTAAGGGATACCAGTGTGTGTAAGTTCTTAACTGATGTTGACTGTAAAGGGGCTTTCCATTCTTCTGGTTGTATTATGTCAATACAACAGTACAGTATTGTAGATACATAACATTTTAATTTTTTATATTTTCATGTTTTAGGTTGCGTTTTTGTGGATGGTATTGAGAAAACTACCAAGCTGCCACCATTAGAGAAAGGATCCAAAGTTTGCTTTACTTGTGAACATATACGTGACAATAAGATTCGTGTTAATATTGATAGTAACAATAAAAC
This sequence comes from Acheta domesticus, assembly GCA_031308135.1. Classification (NCBI taxonomy): domain Eukaryota; kingdom Metazoa; phylum Arthropoda; class Insecta; order Orthoptera; family Gryllidae; genus Acheta; species Acheta domesticus. Next base: position 124,663,654 of record JAHLJT010004567.1, on the reverse strand, counting down.
AGTGACTTATGACTGGAAAGTTAGTAGCCCTGAGCTGAAAGTGTATTTTGCAGTCTGTTTTGGTCAGAAAGGCTGGAAAGTGCTTGTTGAGTGACTAGAAAAATTGTGCATTTTTTGCTTTATTGATATTAAATTGAATCTCTTGAATGAATGTACACATTTGTTATAATTTTATTAAGTGATTATGAAGTTTAAGTGACGTCATGAAAATTATTATAAATCTTAATTATTCTGATTTTTGTTGGATTTCAGTATTGATTTGCCTGATTTTTAAAGAGCATCACAATCACAAATAATTTCATTGCTTTGTCAATTTTCATGATTTTCTTCATTATGAAATGTTTTTCTAGTCAGAAAAAGTAAAACTTATTTGAGAACGCAGTTCAGGAAAAGAAATGCTTGTTTTGAGACAAATAAAAGCCAAAAATGTCATCTTTGAAGACATTTCGAAGATGCAAAATCATTTTCATTAATGTTTTAGGTAAAACTATACCTACATATTTTTCTACAAAATAACATTGAAAGGAATTCGTATGAACTTATTTTTCAAGATTTTATTAAAATATCGTAAGAAAATATGGTGACATATGCCACATTTTCCAATGATCTAGTGGAGATAGACATAACTGGTAAATGAAATACTGATGCTCTTTTATTTAATCCTTTGTGCTACCTTTTTTTAGGGAATAACATATGGTTTTTCTTTGAGAGTTTTATGAAACTACTACGGTTACCATGTTTTCATCAGCTCTTAAATGAAGAAAACCATTAAAATATTTTGTTGCGTTTTATTTTTGTGCATTTATTATGTACTTTCTCAGCATATTGATGTAGTATGCAATATCAGTTGTTTTCTGGTGTAATGCTCTAGATACTTTGCATTACATGTGAAGAGAAACAAGCACAAGCCTGTCAAAAGGATAGTAATTAGTCATTGTAGAATGCATATTCTACATGAACTCAGAAAGTTGAATTTATTTGGACTTAAATATAAAATATCAATGTAATATTTCTGAATACTAAGAGTATGAAATGTTAATATATGCAGTTGAAATTCAAAAGAAGTGAGTTGGGTACTTTCAGAATTGAAGCAAGAATGTTTGGTTGTTCATCATGTGTGTAGCATGTGGTGCAATCTGAAATTTACTTGTTACATTAGACCCTTCGATGAATCTTTTTCCATTTGTTACACCTATAGTCATTAGTCAAACTTTTAATACATGAAACCAGATTATCAGAAGTTAAATTATGAAATGTTATATTACAACTTATGTTAATTTCTGATTACAAAAAATATTTAGAATATTCAGGATGCCAAAAGCACAATCTATATATACAAAGGTACAAATGCCCTTGGTATGCAATGCCTGCGTTTTAAGGAACTTCATTGTAAGTTCTGCTGGTGCTTATTCTTTCATGATCAATGTGCCATGTATTCAAGTGCAGGTTAAAATTAACAAACTGTATCTTTTGTAATTGATAAAACCGTACAAAAATAGTTGTAAATAATTTCTACTGCACAATTCAAGTTTGGCTTGCATTCCATTTAATAAACCTTGTATATTAAATGACATTTTAAAAGTTAGTATTTGAAATCATATCAAATTAAAATTTAGTGAATTGTCTTCGACTACTTGATGATGAAAGTCTGTTGAATTTGTCTATGCTTAAGACGTCTTACACTCGCTATGCATGCATGGTTTTTGGGAAACTGACTGATCTCTAGAGGAAAAGGTTGCTTGTAATGAAGTTATGAAAACAGGGGTTCTCAAACTTAAGCTTTTAGATAGGTTCCCACAGGTCATAAAATTCAATTGTGAGTGAGGAATAGGATTTTCTTCCTCCTTCCCTCCCTTTCTTTAAATTTGTGAACTTTTTATCTCCAATAGTATTGGAGAATGTCTCCTTTCTTTTTTGTATAATGGTACAAGAGGTCACTGAGCAAAGAAATGCATTGAATAATGTGTTAATGTCCATGCATATGTGGTCTAAAAATGTGTTCATGTAATGTGTGATTTAAGAGTGCTGTAATATGCCTGCATAAAGCAGGTCCTCCTTTACTACTTCTGCCATTTACATGTCCATGGAAATTGGTGGCCTTCATTGAACTGTTCTCTCAGGGAACCACATGAACATTTGTTTGAGAAACCCAACTTTGTCTTCCCAGAACTGGTGTTTGTGGGAATGTGATGTCTATCCAAACTAGAAATATCTGGTCAGCTAGATTAACATTTTTTGAAATTTCTGAAGTCAGATTTTATTGGCTATCAATTGAGTCTTTGTTGATTCATGTAATGTACAGCAAGTGATTATCATAGTTATAAAATGCTGCTACATAATGTAATATATTGACTGGTTATCAACATGTTTATTATAGTTACGTTGAAGATAGTATTTATATGACCTTTAGACATTATTGTTCTTAAACTATTTGCCTTGAGAATTTATATAGAGACAAGTGCAAACTGAACATTGCACAATGGTTTTTATCTAGTCTCTTGGGATATTTCTAAAATTTTTAATTTTTTATGCAAATTTTTGTAAGAGGTTTTTTGACTGACGTGATTTGCAGGGACAAGTAGTTGTCAATTACTTTGTAAGTGGAAGATTTCTTCAGATAATTTTGGAAGATGTCATTATGAGCTTTGTACTTTGAAATACAAATGCATGCTCTTAAGTATATTAATGAAGTCTTGCACAAATTAAATATGATTGTGGAAGTACCAGTGTTAATATAAGGTGGTCAGTCCACAAGTGTTCTATCTTTGGTAAATGTGACTGAAAAGTAGCAATTCATGATTGCAAGGTTCAATCAGCTTTTCTTTCCTCTAGGAATGACAAATCATACTCAAATGTTGTGGGTTTGCCTTTGTGACTTGCCAAATGTGAAATGGTAGTAGTAGATATTCTAAAATCTGTGAAGACTTAGAAAACACACATTTATCAAAGTTTACCAAGTATCGTTTATTATGTACTGACATATATACAGATGACATTGCCTACAGTATTCCAAGTTACAAATAAAATAATTTCAGAATTATTTTGTCTTACATTTTAACCTTACAAGCAAAGTCATTAGTGAGAAATTCTGGAACACTTTATACAACACAGCACGTGTTTTCACTTTTAAGTCCATTTCATTTACAAAACAAGCCCATGGCTCCGCAACTGTGTTCTGAAGTATTTTACCCTGAGCATCCTCTGCAACCACAATGAATACACTCAACTATACGACCCTGTGAAAAAAAAAAGATAATTATTTTTAGAATACAACAGTTATTTACATATAATAATTAATGATGTACTACTAAAGAGCAGACATTCTCAAGCAGGTTAGTTTCCTAATCTCTGTAGTGTGGACTAGCTATTGCCCCATCCTCTTTATCTTCTTTGTGGTATAATTCTACAAGCAAAATAAAATCATTTTTAGCTTGTGTGTCGTATACTATTTTTTAGGCAGCGTTACTGACTCGTTTTATTTTAATTCAAGTACACAAATGGTTTATTAAGGTTATATGGTGATTTTCTTAACTCTGCCCATCACATGAATCAGCTGTTGATGGTTTCATCCAATTGCAAGCTTGAACATGACTATAGTGACATAAGCTCCCATTTGGATGGCAGCGAAACAACTGATTCCTGTCAGGGGCAGAGTTATGAAAATCGCAGTATAGTATTGGATAATGCAATCCGATGAGAGTACTTTTTCTGTTCTTCACAGATTTATCTGAACACTTTAGTGCTAAAACCGAGGCAACGCTCATGTTAAAAATTGAATGCTATGCATATACTGAATGGCCTTCTAAAAAATTTAAGAGTAAAGCATAGACCTGAATGCAAATTTTCTTTGAAATATCTTGAAGCTATTCTTGAAAAAATGTCATTTCAGCCGTAATGAAAATTCACAATTTCACGCTCAAGTTAATAAAAATCTTTTGAATTTTCAAAAAACTTTATTAAAAATCATTTGAAGCACTTATGCTCACATACAATAAAGTAATGCCTGGAAAATGACGTCAAAGAACACATCAAAATGGCATTTATGCCATGAGTGCCCTGCGTTTACTCCATCAAAATGGAGTTAATACATTTAATATTTTTAGCCCTATCCATACAAAAGGGTTAAAGGAAATATTTTGAACAGTTTTTGAGAAAACCATGTTTTTAAAACCTTATTTCATGCAAAATTTCAAAAAAGATTACTCGTTTGAAGATCTAATTCTCAAGAACAAATTTCATTCAGAAGGAAAACATCTTCAATTTTGTTGTAGGGAAGAATTTCTATCTTTTGCATCTTTCAAAAATTCAGAGAATTGGACCTGTGCCACTTTCATAGACATACTTTGCTCTATCCAATTAAATTAATTTGGAGTAATTTTTTGAGAGAGAAAAAAAAAATGAAAATGTCCTTGAGGCTTCATATAAAGTACCCCTAAAAATTAAAATAGCAATTTCAAGTTCATGGGGCTGCAACATCAGCTATATAACTTTTTATGAAAATCCTGGGTATAGTTGGAGCTACCATTGGTTAATGTCAAAATGTCTGATCGTAAACAATTTTTCAGTATAAAGAACATGAAAACGCATTGATTCTGTCCACAGAATGTGTTAAAAGAAGTAATTTATTACAAATAGGAACAAGAATTATCCACTTTTTAGGTATTAGAGCCCCCACAAAATGAGTTTTTCAGGTGAAAAATCACAATTTCTCACTGCAGAATTACATAATTCTCTCTATACTACATAAGTAGTCTGTGAGAAAGTAATATTAATTTGTTTACAACACACAATGCAAGTTATGTTCGATTTGAGCTATACAGAAAGAAACAAAATACTTCACCACAACAAACAATGCCAATATTGTGTTTGGTTTTATGCATTTCCCCCCCCTCATATCTCTATAATACTAGGAAAACCCAGCAGAAGTTCTGCCCTTTATCTCCATATTCCCCCTCCCATCACCCTGTCCCTGTCTGTCTCTGCCTCTCTCTGTCCCTCTCATTCACATTTAATTGCAGTTTCTGCACATCTCTGAGCATGTGAGGTAATGTCGGGAAGTGTGGGACCAGCAAAAATGTAATAGAATGTTCTATAAGGTTTCATCCTGTAGATTACAGCGTTTTGTTTTTAAGGCCATAAAATGCATAGTTTAGGAGTTATTTAATGATATAGATTTAAAATCCTGCCAAATGTGGTAGCGGGTTGCATTTGGTGTAAATATTTAGTTTTGTTCTACAGCGCCCATGTAGTGGAGTTATAACGGAATACCATTGGAAGGATTTCAAGAAAATGAGAATTCAAACAGTTTGAATTGAGAATCCCTCCCCCTGTCCCTTTGTTTGCTTCTTTACTATACAGCATCAGTGTGTAGTAAAGAAGTGGTTAAGTGATGAGGCTTCAATGAGTGCTGGACCCAGATTCCTGACACAACCACAACACTTAGGTTGATAATCCTGACTTCTGCCATAGATTTCTTACTGTCTCCGTAGTCTTTAAAGAATATATAGCTCTATTAATTTACAGAATGAAATGTTAACTACTTTCATTTCCCCTGTGCAACACAATCAATTTTGGGTCAATACTTCACTTTACATTACATTACATTTTTCTATTTTTAAAATAGATGGGGCTTTAGGGGATACACATCTTTGCTGGATGGGACATGGGTTACCACGATCTCCCAGAACAATCGTGGAAAGATACCAAAATTTAAACCCACAAGGCAACTTCATATTCACAATTGACTGAGGGAATCTCATCCTTCACAACTAACAGAATTGATGAGCCATATCTACAATAAAACTGAGTAAAAACGAAATTTAGAACTAATTCACCAATGTTAGCATGAGAAAATCATTTTTCTCCTGTTTCAAAAGTATTTAAGATCTTTTCCCTTCAATTGTAATTTTTATTGCCCTTTTCCTGCTTATTTTAATTTTTTTCCACACCCTTTTTAGGCACCTCATTAAAATGTTTAGTCCCTTAAATTACAATTTCTAGTTATTACATTATACATTCATGTACTTTATTTAGTTTCATAACATCGAAATTAAATATTGCAGTCATTTTTTTTATAAATGTACAATGCATTCACCTTTTTCCACAAATATTATTTTAATATATCCACATTATATTTAGTTCCCCTAGCACTTTAATTCTAAAAGTTTAATATAAAAAATTGCTTACTATTCTACAAAACAACTTATTTGGTTCTGAAAGAAATGGACCAAAAGAAATTTCAATTTTCGAAGCATTACTCTCAATCAATAGGTACACAATTTAATATCAAGGCATACCTCCTCCAATTTTCCTTTTGGTACTCTGCAAATGCAATTTGTCCCAAAATTTGTGTCACGTGTTTGAATGCACCGGAGACAACACAAATTCTGATATCCTTGTTTCTTCCATTTAGCAATGAGGTTCTTATCTGCTATATTTTCTCTAAGGCAATATTCATAGAGCTCTGAAAAAATTATAAAAGATGCAATAAAATAAAACGGAAATATTTGAAAGCATTAAATCATAAACATCATCGACATTTCACTCAACTAACCTCTACTAATAGCTTTACGCCTGTAGAAGAGATCGTAGATATACCTCGATTTCTGATGATGAATTTTGAAAATTGGCCACAATGCCTCCACTTTACGTTTTCCTTCATGAGGTTCTGTCTCAGCTGAAAAACATAAAAAATTTAGTATAATACATTTTCAAAAATGATGTCGGAAAGTCGTCGTCTTACCTTCTCTCATCTTCTGCTCCAATTCTTCTAATGTAGGTTCAATTAGCTCCCATCCTTCAGGAGGTGCCCGTTTGCTTCTTCGAACTTTAGGCATTATTGTATTGTAAATAGAAACAACTTCGAACAGCTGATTTACAATAATCAAGCCTCACAAACGAGAGGCCACAGAATATCCATGTGTATACAACAGCACCACAATACATTGAACTTTCGTAATTTTCATTTGTAAGTTTTCCAGCACTGTACAACATGTTGTACAAATTATGAAAGTGAATGTGTGAAAAACCAATTACCCTGTGCATAAACCTATGAATAGCAGAATTGGCATAAAAATAATTCGAGCATTGTATTCAACATATTTGCTATTAAATTTTCTAGATTATCAACATCAAATACCCTCCAGGGTATTTGGTATAATATATGAAAATGGTGAACCTGCTTGTTTGTTCTTCGATTGTTTTGTGGGGCATATAATTACTCTCTGGCAGATGCAAAGAAACACAATATATACTCTTTGGACTCCAAAGAGTTTCTTTTCTCTGGTTTCTAGTTTGGAGAAACCAGAGAATCTTGATCTGAAACGTTGCAGGCTCACTGGATGGAGAATTATGATATGTTTGTGAGCATAATTGCCGAAACTGATAGTGGATTACGGCGGTAGCAATTTCATACATTCAGTGATTTCCACAAAAAAGAATGCCTGTGTCTAATTAATATAAAAAAATTGAATTTTATTGTGATTCACATTTAATTATGTCATATATTGCAAATCGTCAATTATGAAATTGAAGAAGACGTATGTTCAGAAGCCTAGAAAATGGAAGAAAAACTTGTACGAAAATCATGGGTTCTTGGATAATTATACGGACACATCCTTTTTAGAAGAGTTGCGAAAAAATTTAAATGTGAAAGATTCACCTCTTCCGACTATTATATTAGGCGCAGGTAGAGTGACTCACGAGTTATGCATTATTGTTTTGTTTACTGTAATTTTTGTGTACCTCTACAATGGTTGGGTTGAGCCTGAAGCAGTGTTCATGTATAGTGGTTGTCTGACTTCTTTAGGGTACATATTATACAGATTCTTTTTGACAGGTGCAATGCCTTACACGACATTGTTGAAAGATCTTCGAACTGTTCTAGTCTTTCTTGGCTTTGGATATGTTCTTTCACCAGTACTTAAGACATTGACAGATACTATTAGTACTGATACAATTTATGCAATGTCAACATTCATGATGTTCATTCACCTTGTATTTTTTGACTATGGTATTTCTGCAAGTATTGTTTCTAGTGCTCTGTCATTGAATGCTGCTCTTTTTGCATCAGTATGTCTTGCTTCTCGCCTTGCAACTCCTTTTCATGCTTTTGTTCTTCTGACAAATACTGTGGAGTGTTTTGCTCTTCTTCCCATATTAGTTGCTGAGATTGAGGATTCTGCAGTTATTCTTTCAACAGTAATTCTTTTGTCATTGGTGGCACTTTGTACTGTATCTGTAACCATGACAGTTTTATTTTCGTGTGTTGTTATATTTGTTACCATAATATGTCCGTTACTTTTTAAGAAATGGACACGATACAAAGAGAATATATATGGCCCTTGGGATGAAGCGGTTGTGCAAGACCAAGAAATGTGAGGCAATGCTTCTTGTTATATTTTACTTGTACACTTTTTAAAATTGTGAGCAATAATTTGTTTATCACTGTATGACATGGTAAGCTACTTTGTGTTTTATGGATATTACAGTTGTAATTTATCGTATGTAATTAATGACTTTCTAGTCAGGACATACTTCATTGTGGAACAGATAAAGTGTATCTATTGATAGATTTTGAAGATTAGTCACAATGCTCCTTTTGCATGTTTCCTTTGTGTAAGAAATTTTTTAGGAATATAAAATTCAATATTTTCTGATGATTATTCAAGTGAGATGTTATCCTGCAAATTTTTGTAATTATATAACTTGAACGAAAGTAAATATTTTATTTTAGAAGATTTGCAGATTACAGGATCAACATTTTTAAGATTAAAATTGTGTAAAAGAAAAAAAACAAATACATTCAATTCGTAATTTCTCTTAATGCCAGGGAAAATCAGTGAAATGTGAAAATCTGAGCCTGAATCTGGGCTTCATGAATTTAATCTGTATATTGTAGTTCATGTAGTGAAATGTGGTGAGCTGTTTGACGATAAGTGAAGTAAGTCATTTTTGTTGTCAACACAATTAATTTTTGAGCACTGACTTTTGGCCACAAATTTACCAATATTGAGAATTTCAAAGACCAAAAGTGACAGTTATTCAATTAACATTTTAATTCAACCTAATTGTCTGATAAACTTACAGAAATAAAACAAAACTTAAAATTTCCTTAATGTATTAATGCATCATTTTCATAGGCCATGTGTATTGATATAAATCACTTTTTATTTTGCATATTTTGAGCAAAATAATTTTTAATTCAAGAAGCTCAGATCTAAATAAGCTTTTAGAATCTATTTTGTTAACTATGAGGCATAGAATCGTGAATTTGACTGACATGTTGATGTATATACAATTTTATATTGATTTATTCGGAATAAAGTGCGTGGGAACTTGTGATGTCATTAGGTGCTAATTTTCTGAAAAATGCTGACCTGCATTGAAGATGTAGTTTTTTAATGAACTATAACAGGGCCTAACGATTGGATTGATTGGAAGTCTGATACAATTTAAACAGTTGGCACCCCATTCCCCTCTCCCTGCAAATAGGAATCTCATTTAGAGATACCTGTTCAGAATCACTACAAAGCACAATCATTATGGTTACCTGATTACAATCTATTGTTAACAAATATAGCCCATCATTGTATGAAAATGCCAGGATTCAAATTTTATTAATTTTCGGATGAGAGGATCAGAGTGGATGGTAATTACTAAGCTGTAGATTTTTGCTTATTTTTTTCCTTCTATGGAAAATGCAATATGTTACTGTTCATTTTGAGGCATTAGGAGCATTATATGTGAATTTTATAGGGTCTGTAAATGCCTATTTTGTGTTAAAATGCCTAAATGTTACCTATTCTCATATTTATTATTCAAAATTCATTTATCCTTAACATTTTTTTTTAATTGTAGCTTTTTTGTTTTCATCCTGCAAATTTCAGAGACATCAAACAAGTATCGACAAATCTATGTTCTGTTGTACTGCCACCACAGTGCTGGTATTTCATATTATGAAACATGTGAAAATCAGTAGTCACGTGATAATTTTTTACTTCTAATTTTTAAACAAATTTTTACTCAAAAATGGCTCCAAATGTTTTCTTAAAATGTTCTCTTCATATGTATCAAAGAACGGTTTAAAAATTGGTGACAATTCCAATTTTCACGAGCACAGTATTTTTGAAATACAGTATTGAATATAAAAGCTTTCTGTCTTAAATGAAATATGATATAAAAAAGCAGATCTTTAAAAAAAAGTGTGTAGTTTTTTAAGCAAGTGGTTATTGTGGAATTTGTGCTTCATGCAAAATACAAAAATAATTCTGAAAACCATTGCAAATATTTCAGGGTTCATAAGAACCTGGAAAACCTGGAAATGTCAGGGAATAATTAATTTCTGGAAAAGTCAGGGAATTTATGTAAATACTTGGAATTTTTTTGGTCAATAAAAAATTGATGATTGTTACATTTTTCATATTTTGTGAGAAATGTTTATATATAGAAAGACATAAATATGAACTATAATTGTTTTTAATAAATTTTGTTACAAATATTTCATATTAAATACATGAATTCAAAGTGACGTCATGTATTAGTTTTGGATACACAAATATCACATCTTTATCTAAAACTAAGAAACTGACAAATAATACTTAGTAGCTTATTTTGATAATATTCACAATAGAAACAATCGTAAGAAAACTTTCTTAAGCAATTTCGATAGTCTAGATTCCTGAAGTTGGTGTTTTTTTAATAACATTTATTTATTTGAACAAATAATGACTAGAGCACCATTCCTTGGTAATGGGAGAATGTATTTAGTAAAAAAATATTTAGGTTTCAACTGAAATTATAATTTTTTAAAGCGCATTTTGTTATTCAAATTTATAATATTACAAAAGTTTAAGTTATAAAAATTACTTATGAATGAGAAACAATTTAAAATCCACAAGTGCATTCTTAATCAGTAAAAAAAATAGTGTTTGAAACCATTGGCATTTTCTTAAACTAAGAACATTTTGTGTTGAAAAGGGACGGACAATTCAGTCTACATAAATGTGCCCATTTTCAATAAAAAATATTCTTAAGCAGATGTTGAAAGTCTAGATTCCCTAAGTTGGTGTCTTCTTTAATAACAATTATTTATTTATTTGAACAAATAATGACCAGAGTACCATTCCTTTGTTATGGGAGAATGTCTTTAGTAAAAAATATTTAAGTTTCAACTGAAATTATTTTTTTTTCCTTTCTCTACTTCGAAAACTAGAAACTATTACAAAAGTACATATCAATATTATTTAAGACCATTTTTATTAAAAATGCATAAAAAAATTGGGAAAATGGCGCTCTAGTCGAAAGTTGTGTGTAACGTTGTTTATTTCAGAGTATTTTGAAAAATCTGTAATGTCCGTAATTGTGCGTTCGACACGGCCTTAACCCATATTATCCTGAAATAATTTTTTTTGAAATTTCTTTTTAGAAGTTGGTAAGGGCTGTCACTAGACATGAAATAACTCATAAAAATATTTTTATCTCAATTCCTATTTCAGTTTGGAAAATATCGGGCGTCCTACATATAGGTCGTTAGGATAATACACTCTACTGTAAGGGTCATGTATTACCATATCGAAAACATCATGGATTTTTTATGAAAGATTGGGATAGTTGTAAATGAAATGCATTATTGAGCAGAATGTATTCATTTTGTATAAGACAAAATGTTTTGAGTGCAACCCAACATCAAATTTTTGACAACGGGTTGTGCACTTTTGGTGACAATGTCGGCATCGCGTGTGCTTCTGGCAGATAAAAAGCGGGTCCAGTCTGTCATATCTGGAATCCTGGAATCTGTCTCTGAGATGGTTTACTGGTGCCTCGCTTTAAGTTATCCTGTTTCCAAGAGAGCTGTTCCTACTCAGCGCCTAAATGGCAAGTGGTCAAGCTTTCATTTGTCTGTGGAGAAGCCCTGCATTTTGCTTACTCATGTCAAATAATGCATTAATCAGAGGATTTGCATTATGCATTGTCAGAGGATACTGCTTTTTCCCTCTAATTGATCCTCTGTACAATGATAAATTCTGATCTGCTCGATCCACACCACCCATACATTTATTATACTTCCCAATAACATTTGGTTGAGTCACCCAAATTCTCTTCTTTTCCTTCAGTGAATATCTTGAAACATTATACTGAGAGTATGAAGGGTATACGAGGGCAAGAGGGTATGCTGATTCTGATTTTGTGGCAAATGAAACTACTTTATTTTCCCGCCATCTGCATACCAAACCAGTATTCTCCGCAACAGCAAACTCAAAAGAACCTCTGATTTCTTTCTCCATGGTCGTCACATGTGTTATTGGACAATTTGGCAAGCGATGGACTCGAACAATTGGCGAAGCGAGTGTCTGCCTGTACCACGTATTCCTTGTCTTTGAAGTGGAGGAATAGTAGTAATAGTTGTAAGTGGAGGAATAGTAGTAAAAGAATATCAAAAGAAGTGGAAATTACGGAAAAAAAATCTTGGGACCTGTCGTGCTCTTGTCTTCCTTCGACCAACTGTTAGCATTTTTTTTTGTTTTCTTTGATCTTTTTATTGGAAATGGTAAGAAAATTTTCTGACTTAGTTGGCATTGAGCATTCTTCTACTGAAGCGGTATCTTTACCTTTCATTTTAGCTTCTGCTCGTAACACACTACCCGGAAGTTTATTGGTATTCATATCACCCTGTTGTTCAGAATTTTCATCAGTGATAATTCCCGTCGCATTTTCTGGAGGAGATGTAAAAGATCAACTTCTCCAGTAGCAAAGTTGTCTGTTTACACTTCCAGTACATATATTATTTCACTCAAAGTTTGCATTTTCCGACGATTTTTGTCAAAAAAATTAAAGAGTGTCCTCCAATTTCGTTACTGATCTTACGACATCTTGGTTGGTATGCGTATTATCCTACCGACCTACATGTAAGACACCAACTTAATTTGAGTTGTGAAAAGAAATTCATTTTAAAATTAGCGTAATTTTGTTATCAGATATATCATTTATCTTATATATGACATATTAGCCTATATTGTAATTACCTCTTATTTGCTTTGGTGTTTGGTAGCAGGGACGTGATTTTCATAACAAATACACATGGATAAATTTAACAACAGTGCATTTAATAACTAAAATGATCAGTGGGTGATTTCATTATCTTTTTACGTAATTTATTTTACGGCTTAATTACTCTTTACTTTAACTTAATTGAACATCACAAATTGAAAAACAAACTATGCCGCTTTAATCTGCCGACGCTGATGGCGTTTGTATCTCTCTCAGTTCTTTCACTGAGTCTTCCCGCATTCTCGCGGTAGCAAGGTTGGAGATTATCATTGTTGCGGCGTTCCGGCAGGGAAGCGCTCTTAGCTGACTGTGGGTAGACCGATGGAAGGTCGCCTCGCCCAGACAGCTGCGGCCAAGGTCAAGGCCGCGTCACAGCGTAGCCCCAGCCCGTCTCGGCCGCGTAGGTCGGACCCAGCGATGATCACGCGGCAGGCACCCACAATGGCGTCGGCGGAGTCCAATCGGATTAACTCCGACTCTCGGCCCGGTCGATCGCGGATGGCTCACGCGAGTAGCACTGGCTAATACAGCTTGTGGCGTATGACAGCGCGCGATTGCGGATGTGGCCGGTCACTGGCGTGGCCAGTATTGCAGGCGGCCAGTGTTAAGATGAACAAGTGCCGCGGATCCAACTTGCTGCCAGAAAACACGAGCAAGTTCTCCGTGCGTGCGTCACGATTCACAGTTAAGATCAAATTTAGTGCTTTCTGCACATGTCGAATGGCAACCTGACCTCACTGCCTCACGCGTCTCTCACCGGTTGAAAGTTCATGACCGACTAAAGGACTGCGCGCGAGTAACTAATTAGAGTTCTGATACAAGTCTTGTGAAAAAAATTACATCTCTCTCTGGTCGAAGTTCGAACCGAAGTGTCCGAGAAAATGTACATCTCTCCTCGGTCGAGGTTTTATCAGAAGATCTCTTTTCGAGCTGCCCTGCCCACATATACTGCGATTTCTCTTTGCCCCTCAAGGCCACTCAAATCCCAACTTCGCGATGGAATATGTCACGGCATTTCGCGTCTTTCTTGGTCTTGCCGGTAGAAGTCGCATGATCGCAAGCACTGCTTGATACGGTCGCGGTCATTCGAAATCTAGCGTAACGATTGATTGACAAAAATCGCAGTATAATGAGAGTTCCGGTAACCCTCCCCTTCTGCTTCAGTAGGTCTGTTCTGATTGCACAAAATCAAATTCTGGTGGAGTGGGGGGGGCGCAGTTCCGGCCAATGCCTTAACTTTTCGCGACCAAAATTTTCCATTGCTACTCTATCGACGGTTGGCCTCGCGGGGCGTTATTTTCTTCGCGGTCGGCGAAAAAAGTCGTTGTGACTTACTTAGCCGGGGTAGCACGCGTACCGAAGTTCGTTGAGTCGTAAAACACTCGAGTGGATGTCATCGTGGGCCCGGCACTTGAAGTAGATGCCGCGTGAAAAGAACAAAGCCCAGCCACTTGTCCTTTCCCGGGTGCGGGTGTGCTCGGCCGCGCGCGGGGGCGCGGTCGACCCAAGGCGGCGCGTTTTTAAAAATGCTTCGGCGGAGGTAGTCAAACCCGCCTGCGTCTGTTACCAGCGGCCCAGGCCACCGCCGGCGGCAGGGGCTGGGCCGCGCCTACAACCGCGTCCCGTCATTCGATCGAAGTTCTTATTAAATTAATGGTAAAATCTATAATATTCAGTTCGCAGCAGGCCGTCCCGTTACGATATACGTACGTAATTTCCCTGTAAAGAAATTAAAAAAACTTACATTGAAGTTGATGCGCAGATGAAAACATCACAGTAAAGATATTGCACCAACAATTAAACAAATCGCTCCGCTGCAAACCATACCGAGCATCCAACACAATTTCTTATCTCTAGATTCATAAACCAATGTGACTAACATATGTTGAAAATACTGAATGTGAACTCTATAAAAATATAGCGTCCTACATGTAGGATAATCAGGGTTAACCCGGTTTTGCCCGGTGTTCCCATTTGGGAACATTTTTTCCGCAAAATATTTTCATTTCCAGAAGTCAACAATGTCATGCAGTATTCTTATTTTGATTGAACGTCTCCACTTGCATGGAAAAAGTAGACCTACAGTCATTTGTTCTATTTACTTCTATCTGAGCCGAGCCACGGCACAAAGAAATATGTGTTCTTAATTTCACTCACTATGATGTCAAAAAATTAGTTTTACTCACATGTAATAATATATCATTAATTTTGGTATTGTAAAATATAGTTTAGATATGTATGGTGGTCAATCATTATCAGTTTAGAAAATAATGTAGATTGTGTTTCAGTTGTTGCGCAAGAAATTGCAATGTTCCCAAATAGGAACTCCGGGCATGGATGGGTGCATGTTGTTGTAGAGAGCTAAGAAGTGTAGAAGATCGTGTAAGTTGAAACAGCAGAAAGATTGAACGGAATGTTATCTAGTAGTACCTGCGAAGGAGCGGAAGAGCTGGTGGTATTGGGGCCAGCAACCGAGATTTTCAAATGCCTACGTTCGACAAATCATCTCCGGAATCTACACCAGGCTTTTCAACACAAGATCATGCAACACATTTATCTCAGGAACTTAATATCCCCCAGATACGATATACGAAAATACAACTGGAAAAACGTGGACCTGAGCCAAGGTGGAGGAGGTTGTGGGAACAAGGAACGGAGTCACATAATGAAATAGTAAGTCTTGCAATGCGCAGAAACAGATTTGAGTTACTAAAAAGGTACGCTCGTTGCAATATAATTCCCATATATGCAATATATATGCAATACAATTCCCAACTCGATTCAACCGACAAGTTTGCTAAACCGTCTCTCTTGATAAACCTTTTAAATGAAAGATTTTTGCAACAAGCACGATTAGAAGAAAAGTTGTCAATGGATGAAAGCATGATTCCATAATATGGGGGACTTGGTTCAAAGTAATTCATAAAAGGAAAACCTATTTGATTCGGCTACAAGAGTGTGCATATGTGATTCAATTGGATACCTTATCTAATTCCATATTTACACCGGAAGGGACAAAGATAGACCTAAGGACATTGGATTGGAGGAATATGTTGTAAGAAAACTGGCTAGTAATATTCTTCCTTTGCCTTACGAAATGTATGCGGATAGTTTTTTCTCAACCATTGGTTTGGCTAATAAACCAAAGGTCCGAGGAATCGTGTACACTGGAATGATAATGGCCAACAGAATTGGAAAGTGTCCTCTGATTGATAAAGCAATAATGGAGAAGATAGCGAGAGGACGTACGTACGAAATATCGTTCTGACACTAACTCTGGAGTATTAGTTATTGAGTGGAACGACAACCGGACTGTCCATATCATCCCTAGGTGTGATCTGGTTGAGCCAGTAGTTGTCATGTGGTGGTCATGAAAACAGAACAAAAAAGGTTGTTACTCATCCACACACAGTAGACAGAATGCACAAAAATGTTTCAAATTACCGAGTATACTTCAGGTGAAGGAAGTGGTAGTGACCAGTCTGCATTCTGTATTAAGATTGCAGTTCAATACTCTTGGCAGTTGTACAGGAAAGGAAATATTGACAACTACATGGCTGAATTAGCTTTTACGTGAATAATTGTGCGAGATACCTGCAAAACTATGCCACTAGAGTTTATTCTGGAGGGAGCCATAAGTTATCAAACAACTACATTCCTTCCATTTGGTACGACTGACTGCCTGAATCATTGGATGATCAATGCCGTGAAGCAAAACCATAGTGCTTTGTGCAAGAAGAAACGCAAGAAAATATTGCGAGAAATGCTGGGTTGTACTACATGAAAACTGCTTTCAAGCTTTTCATAAGTCTTGGAAAAAAGTTCTGCAACTTACTAGAGATACATTTTACGTGGTACTAAGTTCCCGTATTTCATTTACATAATAAATATGTTATGGTGGACTTTTGTAAATATTTTTTTTTATTTTCCAGTAATAAAAGTGCTCAAAGTGCATGATGTGTGTTGTTTTATCAAACGTACCTTATTGTACAAGAACATATTATTATACGTGATGAGATAGAGTACTGAATTCCGTTATTTTTACGAAACCATCATTCGAGCCCGGTGTTCCCATTTGGAAACAGGCGTTATTTTAGGAACATCTATTGGGACACGGAGAAAATGATTTTTTCCCATTCACTGGTAATTACTTACATGCGATAGTACAAGAAATACACGAAATTTCAACAAATTAAAAAACTCGGGCAAAAATGGGTTAATATTGAAACACGGCACATATATAATACGCCATTTTTAAGGGCTCGGACACAATGCAATTATTAAACACTGTTTATATCTCTGCCCTTTACTTTCTAACGAAACGAAAAATGACATATATTTGATTAGTGTTTAGTGATTGTAGTGTCCACGGCGTAAAAACACCGAATCCGTGACCTGAGGATAACAATTATATTTGGATTTAAACATAACTGCACTTGACGTAAATCAGCTATTGCGATGTCATTCAATTGGGAGTGTCACCGTAGTGACGTCACTATAGTAATTTATAACCTCCCGATTGGATGACACCGTAATTGCTGACGACACGCCAAGTACAGCTCGAAATAAATCGAAGTATACTGCTGATTGTCGCTGGCTATATTCATTCTGAGAAATATAAAATTTGATTCATCCGAATCAGTGTTACCAGATGTGGCAGAATCGTGGTTCTTTTGCTAGGATTTTAATAAAGATACCATCTACCAGGATGAAGACATCCTCGTACGTTTTAATACCAGGATTTAAAGTCTGCCGTAATTGATGTACGATTTAAGATATTTTTTATTCAATAATTTAAAACTAACACCATTATTACAAATAACTTACGATATTGGTGAAAACAGCCGTAGAAACATTAAGGGTGACATAAGATTGTCTTTTTCTTACACATGGTGTAGTTGAAGAGGAAAGAACTTTGTAGCCTTCCATTTAGTTGATTGAATCGATACAGAGTTAAGTTTAAAGAACTTCCTGTGCGCGTTAAAAATCTAACAGTTATAATATGAACAATTTCAGAAATCAAATCAACTGTCAGTGATACCTGGAATTTTAGTGAAAGTTCCAGGATGTTAGAAGGTTGGTACTGGGATAAACATTTACTCATCTGGCAACGTTGTTCAGAATAGCTGCCCTTTCACTGCCGGCGCCTCCCTGTTCACTACTGCGAAAACTGCCACAGGGGATTTTCGAAATTTGCATATACATTTTCAAATCTCTGTAGCAGCCTTATTTTAAAAAGTTATCCAAAAATGTTTTGTAGAGTGGAGAAATATAATGTACTTCTAAAATGACTAGAAATTAAAGTAGAATAATATTGTGCCTTTTGAAGAAAAGAGAATTAAAATGTCTTAGTTGTTTTTTAAATTCAAGTTCCAAATTAATTTTATTCTTATAATTTTTTTTAGATCTGAAAACTTTAAAAACGGATTCATTACACATCAATGAATAAATCCTTAAATATTCGTTATTTTATACCATTCTATCAGTCTTCTTGACCATTCTGTTACATTTTTGCCTGTTCGACGCTTCTCGATTCTACCCCACCTGTTCAGAGCCTGTAGAATCTGCATCTTTAGTGAAATTACTAATCCCTATATAGTATTTGAGTAAACTGTACCGTGCGGGTCAATCCATTTTAAGTGGTCCAGAATTTAATAAATTGGTCGCTCGACCATCTCGAAAAAATTTCATATTATGTACATAAATTTCCTTATGTTTTGGCTGTTCAAAACCATCTTTAACTTTTTTTATTGTACCTGGTATACAAATGGCGGCCATTTTTGTTTCGCGCCGTGCGCCTTTTTTCCCGTTCGCAGACATTTACTCTTTCCTAAATTGCTCAGCTCTCGGTTGCTCTAGCATTCTAGAATAAAAAGCATTCAATTCAGAATACTCTGACCTGCAAATCGAAATATTATTTACCTATTTTCTATGTTTTTATGTGAGAAATATTTGCAACCAAATCTATGGAACGCGAATGAACGAAATTCGATTTTCAGAGAGTAATTTTTCAAAGAAGTAATAGAATCTAAGCCTTAATTTTTTCTGTGCTTTTACACACAACAGTATAGTTACTTTTTGTAAAATATCATTGGTATATAACGTACCCCTTCAAAATTACATCCTCTTGAAAAATTGGAATTTCGGATTTTTTCCCAATTTTGAACTGTAATATCTCTGTTGGGGGACCAGATAAAAATATAAAAATTACACACATGCTAGACCGCTATCATACCAAACTTCAGTAAAAATTACAACTTTTAGATTTAACTTGAAGTATTTAAAAAAATTTAAAACTTATGAAAAAAAGGCTTCATTTCCCCATTGAGGATACTTTGTGCCAAGTAGTAATCACATTATTTTGAAGCTATTTTAAACTAAAATCTACATTGATTTAAAATAATTAATTATTCTTAATAATTAATATACATAAAAGTGGCCTAATATGTAATTTTAAATGTTACGTATACTTTACTCTAAAACAAACTTACAATTTGACATCTACGTCCGTAATTGAAAATATGTTATCGTGATTTTGAAAGCTGAACCGCTTAAAACAAAAATTATTTATAAAATACAACAAATAAATAAATTCAGCGTTTTGTTTATGTTTTTGCGTTTAAATTTGCCATTCTGCTTACTATTTCTGAATGTTTCTGCAGAGATTCGAATAGTCGCACAGTACTCCTTAGATTCAATGATCGCAACTGAATTTTAGAATAACATGGACACAATCATTTCCCTGGCATAAGATTGTCCGAAAAGGTTTTTTTTCTTGTTAGTTGTGCGAGCCAAAGTTATTTCTCTCAAAGCTTTTCATCAAGACTTTTTATGATTTTTGCAAGGATTTGAAAAAGACCGGTCAAAGAGATCAAATTTTTGTTCGTTTTTTATCTCTTGATACTTACAGAGAGATGTGAGAATCACAATTATTCCTTAACCCATTTCTGCCTAGCGTTACATGTATGTAACGTAAGTTTTGGCAACGTGTGGCTACAACGTGTTTGCAAAGATTTTCAAAGCTTCATTTTTATCTCCATGCAGTTTATATAACAGTATATATAACATACAAGCACGATTTTTCATTCTTGAATGCCAGATGTTGGTTTCGCCGTGATCGCTAAGTCATTGTACATTCCTGGCCAGGGTGTACATATTACTTGGGTCGGTTCGAATCTTCATCTAAAACCGTGCTTAGCTGCTATAAGCCTGTGGTTAAGTCGGAGGGAGATGCCGATGTAAAACAAACGGTGGTTGGTCCGCATCGAAGTTGACGGGGTTTATGCAGCTAAGTTTCAACGGTTTTGCTTCTTCTTATAGAAAAAAAACTCAATAACCACCGTTTGGCGCTTCATGTTTCATATACTCGTACCTGTATTTTTTTACAACGGTTATAATTTTGTAATTGCAATATGACCAGTTCACTTCTCGTTTGGAGTTAATAGACAAGACCATTGAATTTTGGGAATACTTTGAACATTAACAGATACTACGATTCATTGGTAAGTCCAATGTCAGATACTCTAAGGACATATTTGAACAAAGCTACGCATGAAAGAAATAAAGTACGAAATAAATTTTCAACACATGAATATACTTTTAAAACAGTTTACACCGTCGGCGACGCCACATTCAACTAGTTACTTACTAGTCCCGCGACTTTTCTTGACGTCTCCCAGCGCGGGGTGCGGGGAGAGGACGTTACTGCCTACGTCAAATAAGACGGGTGATGCCAACTGTAGCATTATTAATACTATTCGCGCCTCTTTCGCTCTTAATACAACAGGATATTGTAGACTATAAAAATAGAACAAATAATAATGTAATTAATAGCAACCACGAGTGAAAATAATTAATGATAATATTGCTTATGAATGAAATATGATATTAGTGTATGTACTTAATTTTCATCTTATGAATAATTTGAATCATCGCTTGGATCCGAAAGCAGCGGTAGACAGCCCTGATAATCTTGCCGTGCCGTTCCATGTGAGACCAAGATTTTGACCAGGCCGTGCCTAGTCGTGCTGGGTTGAGCACTTGGAAGGTCAGACGTCAAGAAAAGTCGCGCGAGTAGTAGTATTCTATGCGATTGAATTACACGGTTACCTCTTTGCTCGTTAATAAAGTAAAGTGAAACTAGTTTGTATTGGCAAGGGTGTATTATATTGTTATCAATTACAAGGTGATGTCTAGAACAAGTGACGGAGGATAAGAGGGTCTTGAAGAAAAATATATATCACAGGCTTAATATGGAAATGGAAAAGTAAGGAAGAGGGTGGGGTATAGCATTCGAGAGTTCTTGCACGGGTGCTCTAGTTATACTATATTACGGAAATAATATATAAACAAAACGAAAAATTTGTGTTGTGACTGGAAAACCTGGAAAAGTCAGGGAATTTGAAAATCTAGAAAGCGTATGAGGTTGGCTGGCTTGCTTACGTGACTGATGTGCTCTGGCTGTGCTCCAATATTTTACTAATTTTCAGCTACTTTTCTACATATTTCAGGTGACATTTGCTGTTAAACTGTCTTCTTTACTTGTTTACTTGTTGCAGATAAGCTGAATAGTAATGCAAATGATAATGTAAATGAGCTGATAAGTAATCCAAATATTTGGTTTAAAAGACGGCGTATCGGACAAACGTTTATTTGAACAGTGTTAAGACTACTAATATTTATTTTGCTCCGTAAATTAATTGAAATTTTCGTTAAGTTTTAAACTATTAGTGAAAATGTTGTGATAATTGTGAAAACATCAAAATTGAAAGTTTCGTCGACAACAGTAACGGAAAGACTTGAACTTTATATTTAAAATTGTCGAAGTGGTGAATTTCGTGGCCTTTCAATAGGTGAAGTATAGTAATCTAATTGTATTTATGAGTTTGGAGCTTCAATCAATTACATTAAACACATTGAACGCTTTTTGTATGTAATTAATCACATTTAAATACTAATTAGAATCAGATCACCGTTTTTTAAATAAATACGTAACTTAATTTAAATACGTTAATACAATTAAATTAAAAAGATAGTTTAGGGAGTAGTTTTTTTGTAGTATTCGGAATTCTCATCTATTTACATATTTTCATATTTACCACGCACTTGACACGCATTCGTGACATGGCTACTAATCGCTATACACTTTCTACTTTCTACACTCTCAAAGCTGATCTTCTGGAAGCCTTACACATATCAACAGTAATTTAGATGAACATATCCGAAGGCTCAAAGAGGTCGTTCAAAGCACAGACGATTGGACAACAATAGGCAACACCGCAAAAACCTCCAACCGCCCATTTGCGGAAGCAAAAACACAATCACCACCCCCAATCACGACTCAAAAAAGATTTTCTGTATTATACTACTATAATCAGTTTCCTTGCCTTCCCAATCCTCACCACCACCAGCCATCATCGACACGTCCATTCAAAAACAAACGCGAACAGGCTAGCAAGCGCAAAGTAACAAAGACACATAGAGTTGCGCGACCTGGCTCACAAAACAAGGACATTCCCACTGAGCCCATCAAAAAGGTACTCATTTTAGCAAATAGCCATGGGCGACAAATATCCTCCCTGTTCAGTGAGAAACTCCCAACCAATTTCTTTGTCATGTGTGTGTTTGAACCTAACATGAAGTTTGCCGTGACCAGTGAGTTGGACACGCACACAAAAACTCTCACCAAACGGGATACAGTCATCATCATAGGAGGGCAGAGTGACATTAATTTGGATGGTCACTTTACGCCTGAAGAACGTGTTGACAAATTACAACGTGCCGCCCAAACCAGTAGTCTCGACTCTGCCCTTCTGGTACAACAAACCAACACTGTGCAAAGAAATTAGTCACGCAAACAACCAATTGAAACTGCATCTGAGAGGCACACATGTTAAATTGTCTGAGCTAAACTTTATCTCAGAAAAACACTTCACCTGACATGGTCTTCACCTGAACCTTGTCGGAAAACATGCACTCTGTAGTGAGCTTGCAAAACATAATTTCATAACCTCGGCAGTGTCCTGCTCAAGACCCATCCCCACCCACATCTCCTAGTTCTCTTCCATCCTTTGGGACCCCTTTGGACCCAATTACCTTATCCCCTGAACCTAATCCGTGTATTACCTTTCCCACTATTCATTCCTCTACATCTGTCACCCCTCCTTCCTCAACTCTTGTCACTGCTGGGTCCTGTTGGTAGAACAGAAATATTAATTTTAGAATATTAAAGAACACAAAAAACTAGTCCTAAATAGCGATTTTCATTTAAAAATTATGTGCCGTTTTAAAGAAAATTGCGTTTTAGCGCTGCTAAAAATGCGAAATTTGAAGCTGTTTCACAGAAAATTTTTGAGTTTTCAAAATACTTTATTTGACGTTATTTCAAGCACGTACACTCACAAATATAATAATATTTACAAATTGCTGGTAATGTGCATATTAAAGATGTGAGAGATCTTTCAAAAAATACAATTATGTAATTTTTGAAGAAACAAAAAATAACTCACAATAAACTTTACGCCATACTAAAGA
The DNA here is from genome assembly GCA_031308135.1 of Acheta domesticus. Classification (NCBI taxonomy): domain Eukaryota; kingdom Metazoa; phylum Arthropoda; class Insecta; order Orthoptera; family Gryllidae; genus Acheta; species Acheta domesticus. The sequence continues at coordinate 124,640,074 of JAHLJT010004567.1, read as the reverse complement.
ATGTAATTCTATCTGTTACAAAAGTTTGAAGAAAAAAATTGGAGACATATATGAGAAAATGGCGTTTGAGCATTTCTGAAAATGCGAAATTTTGAGCTACTTTTCACAGAAAACGGTTGTGTTTTCGAGAAACTTTACTTGACATTATTTAAAGCACGAGAAGCTTTACTTGACACTATTTTGTGTTCTTTAATATTCTAAAATTAATATTTCCGTTCTACCAATAGGAAACCGAAAAATTAAGAAAATGACAAAAAAATGTACTTTTGGTAGTAATAGATGGCAGCTGGCAAGAAAGAGTGTGTGGCAATTCCAAATAGCTAGCGAAGACCCAAGGAAATAGCAAACTAATACGGGAAAGTTTGTGCCATTCTATAGTTCCATTTAAAAAATCAAAGATGATTAAATTTCTAGAAAACTAAAAGGATTATAGACAATTTCTCTACGGCATATTACTTGCCCCAAGATTCCGCATTATTGAGCAAAAACCTCATTTCGATATCCTGAACCGTTTAGACGTTATGGGAATGGTCCATAGTTTGTGTGACACCTGTATATTTCAATATTTGCAATTTTCAAAAGTTAAGAGAGTTCAACAAAAATGAGACCTGCACCAATCTTTTAAGTGTCTATTATTCTATGGAAAAAATTGAAGCAAATACGGGGTTTATTTATTTATTTGTCAAAAAAACAGTAAAAACTGTATATGACGTGTGGGGAAAGAGATTTATCTGCGCACATTTTCTTGAGGTCCAGAATTTAAAAAAATATTTAGAAAATACGAAAATAGAAAACGAAAAAATGAATTTAGAAAATAATTATTTTAGAAAAATAAAAATATTTGAAAAATGTTTGTTCCCGAGTTATAGAAAATCAATTTCAACGGTAAATGAACTACAAGCAAAAGGAGTGCTCAACAAAACGTGCGCACAGTGAAGCTACATTTACGTCCAGAAGCAAAAGAAGGGGCCATCTCAGCATTAGCTCAATGGATCAGGGAAACTGGACAAAAATCTGATCGAGATGGGGTCATTGACCCGGAAGCTGAAGGACATTACTTGTTACAGGCTTTTTTTAAATGTATACCATAGAGGTACTACTATTCTACACTAGAGTGTGCAACAGCGCTAGTGTGCGGCTGCAAATTGAAGAGGAGGAAGTCGGCCATTAGTATGGCAACACGTGGAGTGAGCGCCTGAGATGTGTTGAATATTGTGGGGATTTTTGTTCGTGCTTTCATTGTGTGTTTGCTGTATCTAAAATGGTGATGTCTTGGGGTGCATTCGTGTGTACGAACAGATATTCAAAAGGCAGTGATATATCATTTCACAAGTAAATCTTGTAATCTTGATATACTAACCTTCATATAATGATGCATACACTTATATCAATAAACATTACTTCAATAAAATTGTTATTCATGTAATTTCTTTTTTTATTTCCCCAACTACTACTAAATTTGGTAGAGTGAATTTTAATACTAAATTGGAAAGGTAAGGAAGTAATTTTCCACATATGACATGTTTGGAAAAGTACAAAAACTAGTTTTCATGTAAGCTATGCAAAACTAATATGTAGGAAGTGCTGCTTTGAAATAAAGAACTGTCTCGTAGAGAAAAAACTAACTTGAAGATCAATTAGCTCAGTGCCTTGTTTGGTAATAATTAAAGTATTATGACTTCAACCGGGGGTACATGCAATCCTATATCCTTAGAGTAAATGTTAAAAATTTAATAATAGACAATGTAAGAAATACATACACATGCATATTTTAGGAAATTTTCTTGGTGCCATCTATTTCCTTACCCTTCACGGACAATGACAATCATTCTGATAGACTTTTTCAGTAAGTGAAAAATTACTATTTGGTATTGTGATGTGAATATGAGTATTAATTCTAATGTATATGAATTTCATATGTATATGAATTCTAATGTGTTTCACTGTGTCAGGCGCGGATCCAAGGGGGGGTCACGGGGGTCATGACCCCCCCAAATGTCCGTCACAATTTTGTGAGAAACTCTAAGATATCTAAACAACTCTGAGAAACTGATAACCTTTCCAGTGTCCTTTCAGAATCGGTACTGTCCGAGACATTTTTAGATATTTTCAGACAATTCTAGAAATTTCTAAAAAATTAGAAGTGCTGAAACTAATGAATTTATATAGAAATTGGAATTTAATTTGTATAAAAACATACGTGTATTCAAGATCACTTTAAAAATATTTTAAGTACAAAGAAATATATCTAAACAAGTAACACATTAAAGTCGGAATCAAATACACTGCGGGTAACTAATGTTGCCAACTTAATGTGAATATTTGTCACTAATTGAACAAGAGAATTTGGGGCAAAATGGACGTCAACACATGGTTTCATCTTTAAAGTCACAACCAAGGTCCATATACAAGGGTCTGTCAACGCGCATGCACGAATTCGCGCGTGACGTCACACGCCCCTCGACGAAGTAGCGCGCCGTGCGCAAGACCGTGAAATAAAAACTAAAATTCAAACATACTGCACGGCACAAATTTCACGCATATTATGAATAAATAGCGTATTTTTCTTAGATCCTGACAGTATGGAGTCTTGCTTATTGTTATATTAAAATTTGTAACCCTCAGCAATTCAGATATTAAAAAAAAGAGGTTTTCCTCTAGAGGAGTCACTAAAAATTGTTGGAGACATTAAATTTCTTCTTAATCAGTGTTTGGAGATGTGCTAATGTGGCTAGTGTACCTACTAAGGAGAAATTAAATGAAGAGTTTAATTCAAATCCTGATGTTTAATCCAAATGTTTCCAAGATGTAAGAAAAAAGAGAAAAATTAGAAAATGCATTATTTGACTTAACACTGGCTCAGATTTCATCTTTGAAATGTGCTCCATTACAATTTTTAACTTAGAAAGCATTTTCTGCATTTAAAAAGGTTTGTTTCCCACTACAGGATGGACTTGACAGAGTAACATTTTGAAAAATTATTAATTGTTCTTGTTACAAAATAAAATTATAACGAAATAAAACGCAAAACGCAATAAAACTACTAAACTGAAATTTCATTGTGCATGTTTTGTCATTTTTTTACCCTGCATCATGCATGTTTGGGTATATAATAGTGCATGTGTGCATGAAGCTCTTGATAATGCTGGAAAATCTTGTCTATAGTTAACACACTCACCTCTACATGAATTTCAATGAGTCATACAACTGTGTTAAAACTATTTAATATTTTACAATATTTAGAACTGACACAAAAGTCACCACTCTTTTTTTACAAGAGAAACAAGGTATCACCAATAAAAAAATTATTTTCAAAAAATTACTTTATTTTAAAGCTCATTTCGTTACAAATTTCTTAATTTTCTTTTTCCGATTGTAATTAGAAACCTGTTGATTTAAACTATACAATCTAGCATACGTTCTAATTTTAACAAAAGTTTTAATAACATTATCAGGTAATTCATTGTGCAAAGTATTTTTAATTAAATTACAAATTTTTACTATTATTTTGTCATCTCAACATACACGATTGTGATGAAAATTTACAAAAATATTATTCATTATAATTACACTAGATAGGAAAGAATTTGAACTTGAATTTGACTTGTCTTAAAAATGTGTAACACTTTGAACTAATACTTTTTAATGTTATTGCTGAAGAAATATCTTCCATTCTCCAATGCATCACTTTGTTTGGATTTAAGAGCCTCATAACTTGATACACATCAACTTTTTGTTTTAGATGCACTATTTCTTCTTTCAAACTTTTCATTTCTTCTTTTAATATCACAATCTCATGTGATTGTCTACAACATTGAATACATTCTCCAGCAGTAGCACCTTCAAAAGTAGAAACAATTTCATCCTCAATCTCATTATCTTCCTCCATAAATTCTTCATTTACATTTTGACTAAAAATTGAAACATTACAATCATTAGCAAACTACAGTTGTAATAAACCATAACCTTAACAAACTACAGTATTCTATGGTACTGAACATTTAATGTTGAATAAATAACAACAAATATTTGTTTGTACCTAGTTGTTTTCTGTTGACGTTTGAGTGTTCTAACAGTTCGATCCGTTAACTTTTTTTCTGACGTCTTAGGGAGATTTACTGAGGGAAGTGCATCTTTTCTAAGCAATAGTCTGCTGCCCATAACTTTATGCTGCATCAGATTTTCGTAGTCGGTATCCACGAAATGTAGAGAGCATATTGCCGCTGTAAATACAAAAATAAAATAACAGAGGTGGCCAACCATTTTTTACACAGACGTTCTTCATGTTACATACAAATAATGATGTTAATATACTTTGTGGGTGATAAAACTAACCTGTTTTCAAATTCATCTTGTCTCCTCGGCGGCATAGATGTTGCCATTTCCTTTGAACTGCTTTATCAGAAGGAAATCTGAAGAGATGAATTTTAGATTCCTTCTTTATGTTGGAACGCTCAGAATGGCTGTTACAGCCAAAAACCGAACAGTAAACCATTATTTCTTCTTACACACTTCACTTTATCCACCATTACAAGTCGCAGTCAAGACGGGGAGTGCGGGGCGTGTGACGTCAGATGCGCAGAACGGACACATTTAGGATCGCAACTTGACAGACCCTTGTATATGGACCTTGGTCACAACTGTTGTTCAAAGGGAATAGAACTAGCTAAACTTAGTAATAATAATGGTCTGTAGGTAAAAACAATCTTGCTTTCAGGTGTTTGAATTCAGTTTCGATGATACAATCCAATTCAGTATCGGAACTCCAATCGAACTCAATGTTTATTTAACTTAAAAATGCTTAATGTAATCAGTAACGGCGAACCTAATTTGATCATTGAAGTTTGATGCCGGTTCTAGTTTTGTGAGAACGTAAGAAGCCGCTTTCAACACAAGTTAAGGCTATCAACAGAGATTAGTGGTGAAGATTTGTCGAAAAGAATTAGAGTTAGTGAATTTTAGTTAGGCTGATGAGCGAGGATAGTGTCTGATGCCTAAAATACAGTGGCGAAGCTCATGCAGTTGGGTATTCTGAAAATCTAATCTTATATTTTTTGTAAATTAGCTCCATTCATCGTTTTTTTATTCAACAAAATCGTCGATAATTTGTTCTTTAAAGCTTTCGTTTCTGCACAGTTAATTTCTCATGGAATTTCTCACGAATGTCTTAACTCTTTAATGTAATCATATTCCCTTCACATAATGCTGTACTATATAAAGGAACAGTTAGACTCAGTTGTATCAACCGAACCGTCTCTTGATATTTGTTTCTACATCAATTTGTCTAGCAAAAACTACAACAAATACAAAACAACTGCAGGCATGTATTTTGCATTATTAATGTATACATTTGTCAGTTCATTTTGAGGCTGCTCACTGTCAAGGAATGAATATTGTTTTATTAGGAAAAAACTTTTCTGAACGAAAGGACGCTTTGTAAATGAAAAAGTGCTTTTCGTCAAGAAATTCAATAAAATGAAAATTTTCGAAATCTTGAAACCTGTAGTCCATCTGAGTCACTACTATATCAATAATTTTAAAAGATACAATTTTTGTACCTTTCAAATAAATCTCACCCTGAAAGTTCATTCATAGTCATGACTACCTTGATGCAGATTTCAATAGTCTTTGCATATCTAACACGGTATATTACTACGTATTGCTACTATTTCTATCTCTTTGGCGTATTTCTTGACTCGTGATTCCGCATTGTTGAGTGAAGACTGCATTTCGATATCGTGAACCGTTTAGAAGTTATGAGGCTGGCGCACAGTAAGTGGGACATTGTCTGCAACACTGTATCTTTAGCTTCATTAATTGTTTTGTAAAGAAAACACCAACAAAAATCACACAAACAACTGTACTTTCCCACGTCAGGTGATGAGTTGAATTTGCCTGGTCGAGACGTGGGCGCGCATCGCTGTAGAAGTCTGTGTCTACCGAGAGCCTAGGCTACAGCTGGGGTCTCTACCTAGTGAACGCAAGTGAAAGGAAGATAGTGCACTCTCTCTTGTGCGTATGCGCGGCAGAGCCAGCCGGTGTCCATCCATTGGCCTCCAAAGAGTATATCTCTGCAGCCCTGATAATTCCCTTGCGCCTAAACGGGGAAAAAAGTTGACCACAAATTAATTTTCTTCAAGATTCAGTAACAAAAATATTGAAAATGGCACACAACGACAGATGTTATTGAAAAATAATTTGGGTATTGTAAGGCTCTCAGATTACCCTCCAGCTTTGCCACTGCTGAAAGACCTTATTGGAATATTTTGCTGTCGCTGAGCCCGAATCCGGTGAGAGAATTTTAGTTCGGCTGATGAGCGAGGATAGTCGAACGCCTAAAATATCTTATTTGAATGTTTTGCTGTCGTTGAGTCCGAATTCTGTATCAAAGGATCTCTTGACAACTCTCATTCTTGATGACAGTATTGCATTGATGTTACTTTATTTGGGTTTTAATTATACAAAGCACATTGGCAATGCAAAAGAAATCAATCTGTTGTTTGCAATAAATTAAATGTTGCATTAAATTAAATTATTAGATGTTTGCGTGTCTCGGTGTAGTTGTCCCCATAATTATAATGAATTTTACAACAATGTTATAGAAGAATCGCCATTGAAGGAGATTCAAATGTGCAAATTTATTAATATACAAAAGAGCACTATATAAGAAAAAAAGTGAAAAAAGGAAAAACGAAAATGAAAAATAATTGTGAGAAAAAATAAAAGTATAATATAGTTTGTTTATTTATTATATGCATGTATTTATTAATTATAATAATTAATTAGAAATATATTTTTTTCATTACACACATTTACATGTTTCTCTCATATAAGTTTCTTCACAAATTGTTTCATGTTGCATTATATGAAAGTTATTGTTGATAACTATAAATTTTAATTCTTTAAAAATAAATGTACCGAATAAAATTGACATATTTTTGTAGGCAGAATTCGAATCTGCAACAAAAATTGGGGGTTACCTTTTAAAATTCCAAAGTTACCTGACTCACCCCCAGGGGATAGGGTGAGGATCGTAATAATAGTAAGCTGATTGATATCTGATATGTGATTATGGGAATATTGAATTTCAAATATATTTATAGTATAATAAAGTCAATCTGATATACGTATAACATACTTCAAATATATGTTATTCCTTTTTGCACCCTCCCCTCTTTCCGAAATAAATGCACTTGAGTCTTAGCGTGACCCCTCCCAAATGAGAAGTCTGGATCCGCGCCTGCACTGTGTGCTGTAAATCCATTTAACAGCTTTCAATGTAATTGTGTTGAAATAACTAGTCTGTTGTTTAGTTGTCTTGCATCATTTGCATATTTGGCTTATATGTAAATTCTGCGAGTGGATATTATCAATTTAACTTTTGTTTATAAGAGGGGATAAATTTTGAAGCATGGGTTCCAAAGGGATTGATGTTGCAAAAAAACATTGGACATAGTAATGCCATGTCAGGCTGAGGGTTCTACAGCTAAAGCTTCATTCCTAAAATTAAAAATTGATCAAAAAAGTAATAGTCTGCGTTCATGGCAAATACACAAACATATACCTAAATAAAAATATTAAATTTGTTTTAAAATTTATCATGATATGACTTGGCAACCAGCTTACATTCTATTCAGGTAAAATGTTTGCTGACATTTTCTTCTCCAGAAATTTCAAGTATGTATCCCATGTGACAAAGATATTTCTATCTTCTATGCACACGTGCGTATAGTCATTTCATATATTGGGTAAACTGACGTGTTTCAAGTAGCATGCGTTCTATTTAGAAAGTATATTCGTATTTGCAAGTATCGTATTTGAAATTCCCGCGCAATGTTAATGGCGCCTGGCCGCTGCTTCAATTTGCAACCGACTTTCCTTCAGATGGCATATCGGGTGGTAGGGCCTTGATGTATACAATACAAACGTAAACTAATTCATTATATATCATTGTTTTGTTACAAGAAACATTATTTTTCTTTTCGACGATCAGTATAGTCTCTAAATGTATGGAAACAGTTTTGCAGCAGAGAAGATTTTACTTTTAACTTAAATTTGTGTACTGACTTTAATTGTTTAATGTCATCTGGCAATGCGTTGTAAAGTAACGTACATGTATTGTATGTTGATTTCTTGTACTGAGCTGTTGATACTGACACTTGATGTACGTGATTTCTACGGCGTGTGTTGTAATTATAAATATCAATATTGCATGAAAATATGTTCCCTCCGTTAAGTAGGTCATTTTTGACATATATTACAGATTCGTAAATAAATAAACAAAGCAATGGTAAGATTCTCAGCTCAATGAAAAGAGGCTTGCAGGGATCACGTGGAAGGCATTTTTTCATTATTCGAATAATTTTCTTTTGCAATCTGAAGGTCTGAATACTACAGGATGAGCTTCCCCAGAATATTATGCCATATCTCAGGCGGAAATGTACATTTGCAAAATAAACGCAACGAGCTGTATGAAGGCTGACAGAATTTGAAAGAATTCTGAATGCGTAACATAATGAACTTAATTTAGTGTTTAATTCTGAGGTTTAATTTGAGGTTTGATTGAATTGAGAGACCTAAATTTTTTTTACCTGAATATCAGCTAATTGCATATTTAGGAATTTCATATTCAATGGAACATGCGATTTCCGATTTGAAATGCAAAAATGCATTGAAACAGTTTTTCTTTCGTTAACAATTAATTTGTTATTATTAAACCAATTTGAAACTTCTGAAATTGTACTATTTACTGCTTCTTTTTTGCAAAGAACATTCGTGTCATCGGCAAACAGAACCGTTCTTCCGTTTTTAATCGACGAGGGCATATCGTTTACATATAACACAAAGAGAACAGGACCTAAGATCGAATCTTACGGGACCCCATGCTCAATTGGCAAAGAATTGGAAAGATAAGTATGTAATGTCCTTTCCTGCCAGTATGGTATTTCTACTCTTTGAGTCCGATGTTTAAGGTACGAAGTTATCCAATGTAGGGCAATACCACGAATTCCATACTGCAACCGTACTACTTCCTTCTTCAATTAACCTGGCCACACGTTGTGGTGCCAATGCAACCGTACTACTACTATCCCCCTTTCTTTAATTAATTAATCAACATTAATAATTATTGTTATGTGGCGGCTATGCGATACCACACGGTACGACCGTGACAATTACTATGACACCTAATCTATTCACCATGATCTCAACTATAATTGCCACAGTAACCGTTTTCCTAATAATATTTACTCAGATCCTCCTATCGAGTAGCCTCGAATTATAATGCTACCGCCACACAAATTCTTTATTTCTATCGAATCTCTACGGTTGTTATATTACGAGGTTGCATAAATTATTTTTAGGTCGTAGGTCGTGGCTGGCCCTGTACGGGAAATACCTGTAAACAACGTTCGCTATTGCAGCATGCACAGGTTTTTCTAAATACTGAAATAATAACAACTTTTGTCATAAAAGAAAGAAAGAAAGAATTTTAAACCTCGCTTTCTTTCGTTTATTTTCTCATTAACATGGAGCGCTACCGTCCTCTGTTGCCCTCTCTCAATAACAATGCAACAATGTATAATGACATAAATGTACTCATGCTTGGCAACATCGTTATCACTTAAATACCATCACATTCAAATGAAACTAATAATCATCAGCTGATGTCTAATTATTTAAGCGTTCAGGAATTCCTTTTTACCAAAAAATTAATGTTATAAAAAATTTTTCTCTCGTACGTACGTAATTATAAATTTAACAATAAGAAAATGAGACTAACATTTGCATCGCTTTGTTCGGCAACAATTGCATGCATTGTTCTTTTAAAATGTTAATATTTTTTCACTGGTCTTGTCAAAGTTTAATTTAATTTACTTGAGTATTCTCGAAAACAAATATCTAGTTTGATGATTACGCCACGAATGCGACACTTTCCTTTTTGTTGAATTCCGCCGAGACAGCGCCGTTGCCAGCTCGGTCGTCAATTGCGTGCCCACTTGCACGCGCCGATGTATTCGCACGCACCAATTCTGCCGACTTTCTTCATAAGAAGTTCTCCATGAAGCCCAAAATTGCTCGATCAACTTCGAAGCACAGAGTCAAAATAAAATGAAAAACAACTTCTCTCTTCAATCATTCACTGCATCAATATCGGTTTTCAATACTCGTTTGGATGTCCATTGCACTGTGCCGCTTCATCACAAAAAAAATGTCTAAGTCCAATTTCTCAAATCTCGAATTCATCCAACATGGATTCGACGTTACTGTCGCCCCTGACTCGAAAGAAGTGTTCTTAAAACGATGTCGATTTACCACGTCACCTCGTAATAGAAAAAATGCCGGCGAATTTCGTTCTTGCGTTTTCATTGTTGTTTTCCCAAATTCTTCTAAAATCACGATATAAGTTATTCTGACATGACTATGCGTCTATTTATTAACGCTTTTGCTCAATGTTAAAGTTTCTTGCCCAAAACATATATTTTTGATATTTAATACGTCGAAAATGCTAAATTTCTCTGTCGAAATTATTTACCAATTCGTCACTTGTTTTGATATTATTAATATGTAATATTTCTTCAACTCAGAAATTCAACGTGCTATAAGTCTTTTGGATTTGCTATAATTTTATTAAATTCAGACAACGACGATTTACAACGCCTCTCGTTGCCTAATTAAGGTTTCTTCATAAAATTTTTATATTTAAGTTATTGCATCTGACACGTCACTGGGACTTTTCTCCAATCTTCATATTCTAAATTTAAATGAACCCGTCGTCCGATCGTGTTCAAACAAAGACTACAATGTTTATTTATTTACTTTTCAATTAACTGTACGGTCAGATTTCTTCTCAAAATTACTGAATCCAATGTGTTTCCAAAATCGTCGAAATATGGCTTTCCGCGGCGCGCTGTTCTTCTGTCTTCTTGCTATCCATTCATGTACACGTTGTTTTATTAATTACGGTTTAATAAATATTTATCTTTCTTTTACAATTCGTTTTCGGGAATGTGCCAGAAATGAAATCATTACAAAACGAAGGTAATTTTGAGAGCAAGATGTTATGGTCAATAACGTCAAAAGCTTTCGAAAGATCTAAGAATATTCCAATGGGTACTTCATTTTGGTCTAATGATAAAGCAACATCTTTGAGAAAACAAAAAAATGGCAGTTTTCGTAGATTTTGATTTTCTAAAACCGTGTTATGAGTCTGAAAACGCTGTTTTTCCTGAGAAAAGTTTACATTCGTAAGTAGAAAAACCTTTCTAATATTTTTGAGAAAACTGAGAAAAGAGAAATTGGCCGGTAATTTTGAATATTATTTTTGTTCCCTTTTTTAAACAGTGGCTTAATTTATGCTGTTTTGAAAATATCTGAAAATATTCCTGTACATAAAGAAGCATTGAAAATGTGAGTTAACGGATGTATAAAGGCAAGTGCACAAGTTTTTAATAAACAATCCGGAAATTCATCTAAACTAGATGAATATTTATTTTTTAGTTTACTCACTATTCTGAGGATTTCGTTGGGAGAAGTTTCGGAAATAAACATCGTGAAATTTACCAACAATGTCTCGTCATGAACTATTACGAGATCGTTGGCATCATTGATCTAAAATGGTTATAATCGTGACCCGTTCCGAATTTATATTAACATTTTGGGCGCCAGGAACAGGTTACGTTAATTAAAAATGACCAATGCTTCCACAGCTAATTTCAACAAGTGTATAAATGTCCGGCTAGCTGGGTCAATGGGTCCCGTTACGGATAATCGCTATCGCCTAGATAGCCGATTACTTGATCTGCCAACTGTACAGTATGGCGAGGAATCTGAAAGGGAATAATTATCTATTTCTAACTATTTAACAATTTTGATTGACTAAATGAAAATCTTTTCATGTCCAAAAGAAAAAAAAATCAACAATTTATCTAACAATATTTACAATTGTTTTTGTCCTTAGGTCATGACCTCGTTTTAAAATATATCTTTTGTACTGCAGTAATTATTTACCGTCTTGGTCGCCGACGCCCCGCAGTCTCTTCTCACTTGAATGTAGGCGATCCCAAGTTCTGCTTCTCTCTTCTAATCTTGCGACGTTGCCGACGCATCCAGCCGTCACTGACTAGAATATCTACCGGTTCTTAATTGGTATTCAGAGTTCTTAGTCTTCCCCAACTAGTGGTAAAATATTAAAGTCCAAAACCGCAATATATATAAAACTTTCAAAGTCCTAATCGAACTTCCCGTTGCACATCAACTTCCTGATTCCGGAAAACTATTGAGTCTCACTCGAAGCTTACAAGTCCTACTTCACTAATGTTGATCTCGCGAGCGATCTTTACTACTCGACGACCACTATCAGAATGTCCAGTTCTTCCTGTTCTTTCGCCCTCAACGCTTCGGTATCCGTCCTTCGTTCCTCTTTTTTAAAACAAAACTACAAACTTTGACAGTCTATTCTCCCTTAGCCAATCCTTCCCCCTCTTATCAAACCAAGTAGCCACGCCCCCGACAGTCATTCCTTTTCAAACCAATCACACATTATTTTATCTGTCTATCTGGCCAGCGCCCCCACCTATTCAAGGCCTGAATGCAGTTTGTTGACCTTGCCAACCACTGCGCCGGCGTTGCTAAGGCTGTATATCGCCATTTGCATACCCTTTTGTCCACCCCATTTACAGCCAATATTATTAACAAAATATTATATATTTTGGTATATCACAATCGTATCGGAAATTTTTTGGGAAGTGTAAGATGTTGAATTTTGTGGTTTTAGTCCCTTCGTGAGATCTGACGCAATTATAGAAAAGTGTTTGTTGAAGAGTTTGGCAACTTTTTCCGGATTACTCGTTTCTCTCTCATTATCCTTTAAAATAACATTTTCTATAAGGTATCGAGATGACGTGGTTGTATTTTTTACGATATCCCACATTGCTTTAGTTTTGTTACTAGCGCTCAAAATGTCCTGACTATTTTTCATTATTTTTGCCTGAACTATTATTTTTCTTAAAATTCTTTTGTATTCTCGGAAGTATACGTGGAAACCTGGTGATACGTTATGATGTTTAGAAATACGTTTGTTTTTTTACGTTTGTTTTTACACGATGTTCTAATTCCTTGTGTGATCCAAGTATTACTTTTGCTTGAAATGTTTAATTTTTTCTTTTTAAGAGGAAAGTACAAAATGGGGAATATATTCATTGTTAAACAGTTAAAAATGTGTACATGTATTTTACAACAGTTTTTTAAATGATTGTTCTATGTATTAAATTATTGTTCTTTGTTTATTTATTATCGTTAATTATTTTCTCCTGCTGTCTTTTAATATATAGATTTTCGTTTTTACTGCCATTTAGTGCAACAATAGGTAAAAGAAAATCCTGATTGATTTGCATGATGTAATGATGTAATTATCAGTTGATCAGTATCCCCGCAAGGCGTCTACCGGCGTTACTTCCGACCAGTGTTGCCAGATGTACCGCATTTCTGCATTTTATACCGCATTATTAACACCTAATCCGCATTAAGCGTTGAGGATGCCAAAAAATCTGCATTTCCATAATAGTGGATTAAAATCCATTTTTTAATTTCCTCTATTATTACGATGATCATTAGATATCCCGCTAACTATGGTTGACAAAGTTTGAATGTTCAAAATGCTGTCTCTCTCTATTAGATTAAAGTAGAAAGCAATAAGACACCAATTATCTACCAATCATTAGGGCTTTATCCAATTACCGTATTCGCAAATTGATGACCAAGCACCAAGGTGTTGTCGTGAACTCCGTCCTTTATTGTCTTATTGTTAGAGATTCAGAGGACAAATAGGTGACAACATGTTGGTTAGTCGTTTTCAAATATGCCAAATAAGAATTCGGATCGACTTTCAGATTCTTACTGCGTTTATTCAAACCGGAGAAATTATGCACTTCGCGGGATATTGAAATTAAAAATGTTGAAATTACGTTACTCGGCTTCATATTAAACTGAGGTTAAAAATAAATTGAAAGTACATTTATAACAAAAATACAAGTAATATAAAGAATATAAAAGTATAAAATATCAATTTTATACTTTTAATTTCTTGCGTGAATCGAACTATATATTTTTTCAGCAGCAATGTGTAGATCATGAAAAGAGGAATAAAATGATGTATCATATGCTAGTATTTTGATAGTAATTTGAGTATAAAATTAGATTTTCTGATATGTGATTTTGAATTAAACGGACAATATTTCGTGAAGCAGCCCTTGCAACTCTCGCCTTCGGGAATAGGGACCTTCACCGCGTCAAGACGTGCGTGGAGAGAGGAGACTGAGACTTTCTGTCCTTGGATAGCACACCGAGAGCGTTTGCTCGTGAAGTGGTATTGTGAAAAAGGCAAACATATTCTTTGGCTTACGCCTATGTCATCTTTCCGAATTCTATTTCGACTTCAATTCGTCTCATCAGCTTGGAAAGTGCACGAAAACAGCGACATGGCTGTCTGTGCTATCCAAGGACAGAAAATGGGTGTTTTGGAGAATCTTTGAAACCATTCGTACCCCACGAAGCTATGCCTGCTTTGGCTCACGCCTTTGCTTTGGCTTTAGCAACAAGAAACCTTCTCCCTCCCCCGCTGTTAGCGGAGCGCGATCCCCCTCATTGACAAGTTTTCTATTGACAAGACGTTTATTGTCACTCTCCAACCCTTCGTCTGTCCATTATCTCCAAAATACCTTTTCCGGCTCCGGCCACCCGCGCAGTGCGAGCTGTGCCACTCGCGTCAAGTCGCTTTGTAAATGTAACGGAATTTTTCCTCTCCGCCTCTGTGAGCATTGCACTGTGTCTCCATTCGGGCTGATTCCGCGGCCGCGACCACCCACATGTGCTGTTACAGTATGTATGTATATATGTGAGCCATTCCACGTCAAATCGCACAAGAGTTGACACGACATTTTTTTAAATGCACGATATTATTTTTCTAAATCTGGCCGTCAAAAAATGAGACACGTATTTTTTTATTTGCCTGAAAATTGATTATTTGTGTAGTTATGGCTATATTAAATTTTGGAATTTACAGGTACTTCACAAAATAAGATCAATTATCTCTCCGAATGTACCAAATATAAAAATTTCTGGTTTGTGTCATTTAATACTTTGAAATGTGTATTTTTTTCCTCTGTAAATAAATTTTTTAAAAAATATTTTTTTCATTTTAAAAAATGTATTTTTTTCAAAAAAAGTAAAATTTCTATATAAACTCGATGAGATAAAAATTTGAAAAAAATATAGGCGTGTTCCTTGTTCAATTTTCTATAAAATACAACAAGAAAAAAAGTGGGCACTCCACACTTACAGTTCTAAGAAAATCAATTGTAGGTATGAGGGCGCGCTCTGCCTACCCATGCACTAACGAATTGTGTTCGGCCAGTCTTTGATGCAAGTGCTGAACTACTAAAAAAAGAATGACCGTCTGCCTGATAAGGGTTTCCAGAGTTATTAGTATTTCAGATGTTCACTCTGCCTCCAGAATGTATGACACTGTATCATACATATTTTTGTGGGTAACATCGTGGGTGACTTGTGGGTCACCTATGTTCTTATGGGTGAGAGCGAAACGAATTGAAATACGAGCCATTTCGCGTCAAATCTCACTCGAATTGACACGACTATTTAAAAAAAATAAATGACACGAATATATGGCATTCATTCTGGACATCATAAAAGAGGCACGTGTTTCTTTATTTACCTGGAAATTGTTTATTTGTGTAGTTTTGGGTATATTAAATTTTGAAATTTACGCGTACTTTGCAAAATATGATTAATTGACACTCTGAATGTACTTAACATAAAAATTACTGTTTTGTTTTGTTTAATTTTTTGATATGTGCATTTTACTCATCTGTAAATTACTTTCTTAAAAATAAATATTTCATTAAAAAATTGTAATTATATTAAAAAACGAAAATTTCTTTATGAACTCTCTCAGATTAAAATTTGAAAAAATAGGCATATTTCTTGTTCAATTTTCTACAAAACATAACAAGAAAAAAGTTTGCGTCCTAGGAAGGGGGTGCCATCCTGAGCTTGCTCGTGAAATACAATCGACCACTTGTCAAGGGACATGGTAAAAATTTCTCAACATTAGTCGCAATACGCAATACTTATGAAGACAAGAGTGCTAATTTGTGATTCATTTCGGAAGAAAGGGAATCGGCTTCCAAAACGGCCTTTTCTTAATGAAGATAGCGTCGAGATCAGTGGCTCCAGTGGCACTAACGAAAGTAACGGAACGTCCAGTGAAAAAAGTGGAAATCAAGGAAGTGACAATTTAAGCGCTTCAGATAGTTCGTCAAGTGTCTGCGAAATGAATAAAGAGAAGATAAACATGAGTTTAATTGCAATAGGAAACCCCCCGCCAAGAACAGAAAATTGGAACAAAATGGCATCCCCATGAGAAATTTTGGAAAGTACAAAGTGCCAACACAGATAAATTTGTTCACATTGAAGATCCTTCGACGTCCATCGAAAAATCAGACAAAGATACTATTTAGTAACTTATCGATTACTTTCACTCAACAGATGACATGACATTGAAAATTTTAATTTTGACAATTTTTGAAAGTTGGACATACAATAAAATTAAACGACTTTTTGCACCAACCGAACGCATGATAAAAGTGTCTAAAACGTTGGCTGAAGAAAATAGAATTTTGTCCAGAACTGAAGTAAAGTCGGTAAGGCATTAAATCTGTGCATTGTGACGAAAGTTCAGGAATTCTATGATGTGCAAGTACTTGTACTTAAAGTGAGTAGTGAGGGACCAGTCAATTTCAAAATGTCAGTCAAAACTAGAGTCAAGAATTCGTCATTTAATTATTTATAAATTTATTAATTCTTTATAAATATATTAATATTGTTCATATATATATATATTAATATTATTCATATATATATTAATATTATTCATATATATATTAATATTATTCATATATATTAATATTATTCATATATATTAATATTATTCATATATATATATTAATATATCAATACACATAAATATTATTATTTATAAATTCAATCATGAAATTTCACCATCTCAAGAAGTACTTAAATTACTGCTTCATCCAAAGAAACCGACGACCAGTGACGCAAACAACGTGTCTATTGCAGCAATCTATTACACACTGGTTCGTAATATATTAATATCTTTTAAAGTTACTGAGATCCCACTTTGATTTTTTCTGGACTTATTTTCAATACATTAGTGCGTTTATAAATATTTTTTTAAAATTTTTAGCTCATCGAGTTTACAAATATATTCAATTTTCAAAATTTCAGTTTTTGAAAAAAAATTGAAAATTCAAAAAGTTAAATATTTTGCAAAATCTTAAAAATTAAATATGTTTTTAAGTTTCGAATGGAATTCGAACGGAATTTCTATAATTAGTGCATTCAAATATATGATATTTTTAAGTTAGTGATGCGCGTCAGTTTTAGCAAATTTCATTATACAATATTTCCGAAAATAATAAAGTAAGAAAAAAATAAAAATACACGTGTTCACTTATTTGATCCATATAACAAATAGAAAAAAATAGAAAATAATTAAAAATATGAAGGTCAAATTTTGGTCTTTTTTATGCGATTTGACGTGGAATGGCTCATGTGTGTGTTGTGTGTGTGTATATATATATATATATATATATATATATATATATATATATATAAACATTATTTTGAATTTATAAATGAGGCTACTTTTATAATAAAGTATTATTAGTTATTTTAAATCAATGTAGATTTTAGTTTAAAATAACTTCAAAATAATGTGATTACTGCTTGGCACAACGTATCCTCAATGTGGAAATGAAGCCTCTTTTTTTCGCAAGTTTTCAATTTTTTTAAAAAAAAACTTCTACTTCAACCTAATACTTGAAATTTTTACTGAAGTTTGGTGTGGTAGTGATGTAGAATGTGTGCAACTTTCATATTTTTATCTGATCCCCCAACAGAGATATTACAGTTTAAAATTTAGAAAAAATCCAAAATTCCAATTTTCAAGATGTAATTTTCAGGAGTTTCATTATATACAAATTATATTTTACGAAATGTAACGACACTATTATGTGTAAAAGCACAGAAAAAATAAGGCTCTGATTCTATTCCTTCTTTGCGAAATTACTGTGGAAATCGAATTTCGTTCATTCGCGATCCATAGATTTGGTTGCAAATATTCTCCAGATACAAACATAGAAGATAGGAAAATTATATTTCGATTTTCCGGCCAGAGCATACTTTTTGAATCGAATCCTTTTTATTCTAGAATGCAAGAACAACCTAGATCAGAGTAATTTATAAAAGAGTAAATATCAAATTCAAGGGGCCGTGAGATCATTCAGATCGATCGAGAAGTATCAATTTTGGAGAAAATCGGCTTAGTGGTTTAGTCTCTAGCGTTATTCAGAGACAGACGTTTTGTTTTCAATTGGTTTTTCGGTATCAAGAACCCACAAAATAAGGAATCTGGCTGCACCACGTGTTAGGAGATTTGTTCTTAGTTTAGCAACTGGATTTATCCACTTTTTCGTTACCAGGACCCTGTAATAAGAATTTTTCTGCCAAAAATCCGCCGTTTTTTCGCGCAGCATTACATAACTTTTACTATACTGTACGTACGTACGTATTTAGTGTTATTCTTGGTTTTGTTTAACCGTCAAACACTTTCTTGTTACTGCGTAAGTAGCATAGAGAAACTGTTGAAATGCTGCGGTAAAAAACGGCGAATTTTCGATACGAAAACTCTTACTGCCGAGCCCAACAAAAAACGTGATAAATCTTCACCCTGTATATGCAGTAAATTACTTCATCTAAAACGTCGTGTAGTAAGAATCCAAGTTTTGTGGGTTCTTGAAATCGAAAAAAAGTATTGATGCCAAAATGACGGTAGGTCTGCCGACCATATCTGTACGTCTGGTCAACGCTAGCGCCTAAACCGTTCAGCCGATTTTCTCCGAAATTGATATTCTCTAATCGGTCTGGCTGATGACGTGGTCCCTTCAATTTGAAACCCATATTTTAATTTTGAAGGGTGCTTTACAAAAAGCCCCTTGGACATTTTCAAAATTTAAAAGAAAATACACCATACTTTCTTAATTAAATTTTGTTGTCTTCCTATAACTAAAATATTGAAGGTAGAGATTTTCCCTAATGAAATTGTTCTTTAAAGACAGATTTTAAAATAAGGCCATGTACAACTCGAAAATTTGAGTAGTTTTGCGTGAAATATAGGCAATTTAATTTGTTAAACTTTTTTCTCAAAAACCGCGCCAAATTTTTTGATTAAATTTTGACCTCGGATTGCGTAAAGGACTGTCACGAGGCAGGGTCTATATATATATATATATATATATATATATATATATATATATATTTGAACTGCATTGGGTATGACCCGGTGGCAGTTGATTAACAATAATTACAATAATAACAAAAATAATAAAAGAGTATTTATTTATTTGGTAAAAAAACAGTAAAAACTTTATATGACGTATGAGGGAAGAGATTATCTGCGCACATTTTCTTGAGGCCCAAAAATAAAAAAAATGCAAGAGTACAATACAAAACGGTGCAATAATCATACTATCCCTAATATTAAGTGTTATAACAATTATTTCAATTCTACTATGATATACAATAATTATGTGTTGGTGATAATAAAAATCAGTACAAGCTACACTCAGTCTACTACAATCAGTACAGATATTCCCTAAATTAGATTGAAAAAAAATGACGATGAATGGTTTCTTAATGAAATGAGTTCATCAAAAACATTTTCAAATGCAGTGATGTTGATTTTTTTTTGAAAATATGAGTTTTTTTTGTGTGTAATTTTGCTTCATGCAGGCAATTTTTTAATTTTTATAAACATTTTTTCTCAAAAACAGCCAATGTTTTGATTAAATGTTGACCTCTGATACCGTAAAGGACGATTAAAATGGTGCAGGTCTCATTTTTGTTGACATCCCTGATTTTTCGAAAATTGCAAAAATTTAAAATATTTTCGGCGTCTTTTACAATTACAATTATGAAGAAAAATTAACGTAATAAATTAACTTAATATTACGAATGGTAGAACATTAGTAATTTAATTCGTTCATTAGTATTGGAGCTAGTTATTTATCAAAGGTAATATCACAAGTGCTTTGGAAATTGTCGATAAATCCCCGACTCGTGAAGCTAGGACAAGAGAATATACGAAATACGAGTGATATTTTAATAGGCCTATTCCACGAATGAAATTATGTCCAACAGAGTTTAAAAATGCGCCAAATATTGAAAATAACTGAAAGATATGTCAAAATTAAAGAGGTTATGTTGTCATATATACGCGGTTTATTAACGACATACACTGCCTCCTAAGATAGATTAGTCACAGTTTATGATTAGCCAGTAGGGAGAAGCGGTAAGAAAAAGCGATAAACTTTTTGAAATTCACCACCCTGATTGGGGTATTTATCAGCAGTATTTTATGATCTTTCACGTGCGTTGCCTTACAAGCTGGGACATCGCAGTTCTAAGAAATATACATACGGTCACTCTCATGCGACTTGTAGCGAAACGACAGAGGAAGACGCGGTGTCCCGTGAAGTATTCCATCGTGAAGACAGGCCTTGACTCGCCACGTTATAAAAGCTGAAGTATAATGAGTAGACAAAAGCATAGCTGCTGAGCAAAAGCATATTTTTATTTAAGCTTCTTAGAACGTCTAAACTTTGTAATTATATTTTTCTTGGTAAGCTCATTTTAAAAAATGGGTACTTTCTTTCGCTTTTTTCGTGCATGTTTGCGTGTTTTGGTAGTTTTTTCTTTCTTTTTAGAAATTTCTTGCATAATTAATGTTTGGACATTTTTTCAATTAACAATTATATATAACTTTCTACGACTAACCTAGAAACAAGTTGACATCGGAATAGAGATGGAAATAAGCGTTTTTGCCAAGAATTGATAAAATATTCGCCAAGCATGTATGCCAACCGAATCGCCCATTGTTGTTTTGACATTGCCGCTGGCTTTTATCACGGCTCGATGTAATCGAGCCAAACTTGCGTGAAATTATTCTTGCTTTTCTCTATAATTTGTTGTAAATACTGGGTCAGTTAAATGAATTCATGTTTGCTTCATTTGTGTAAGTAATAAATGCTTCCTGGAGCAGCAAATCTGACTATATATCGAAGTGAATGCAGATATGCATCACAGGCAGGGGCGGATTTATACACGTCGCAGCCCTGGGATCCATTAATTTTACCTTCCCTTGAGAATTTTATATTATTTATAAAAAAAGATATGGTTTGTGTAAAAATGTGCGTGCGTGTGTATTACGTATTAATTGTTTAAAACAATATAAGGATGTGATAACTTATAAGTTATATTTTATTTCTTTAAACAGTAATCCCTCAACGTTCGCGAGAGTTAGGTTCCCAAAAAACCTCGCGAATGTTAGGTCTATCTTTTAAGACCGGTTTCACCAACAGTGGAGTAAACTTAAGAGTAGCTACTCGAGAGTAAGCATTACTCTGGGATAGTTACACTCGAGTAAAATATAAGCGTTTCACCACGCTTCTGGAGGGTTATTTTACGCGCATACAGTACATACTCTCCAGTTTACTCCGCGAACCGAATGAACGCGCAATTTTTCATACACAGCAGAGTGCTATTCAAGAGGCCGTGTGCGTCTGTGATGCTATGAACCAATGCGGACCAACAGGAACCTCTAGTTATTTTCTTTCATTTTTCAGTTAGGGAGTTCTTGGCGGTGACGTGTTAGGTTATAGTCTTGTGTGGTTTGAGTTAGCGTGGGTTATTTCTTAGTTTTTCGAATATAATTACGAATTAGTAAGCAAACGTCTAATTTTTCATTTGTTTTCATTTGTTCTCGCGCTTTCTAAAATTGTATTATGTATTTTGCTTGTTTCACTTTTAAAATGTGTTAATCTTTCAACTAATTATGTTTAAAATGTTGGAAAGGGATGCTAGAACTCAAGAAAAGACTTGCGCACATGATATTCTCTCCCATACGTCATATACAGTTTTTACTGTGTTTTTTTAACTGAATAAATAAGTTCTTGTAGTTATTATTTTTCCTTTTGTTATTCTATATTTACTACCTTTATTTTATATCCACATCAGTAAAAAATAAATTTACAAAGTCTTCCACAGTTTATAATGTACCTGATAAAGTTAAGATCGTACTTCACAAATAATAGTAGTTTATGCAATTAGTTTATAATGTTGACCTTTTTTGCACGAATAAGAAAATAGTCTATTACTAAACGAACGACGAAGGAGTGAGTTTAGTAATAGACTATTTTCTTATGAGTACAAAAAAGGAACATTATAAACGAGTTGCATACGCTATTTTTTTTGTTTAACATCATTATAAAGTTATAAATGAAACGAAGTAAGTGTAAGTAAAGTTTTATAGTTGGCAACATGGACGTTGGTATTATGACGTCACAACTGTGACAGCGGAGAGCCGATTCACGCGCGCATTCAAATGAAAGATGGCGTCGTTACCAATGGAAGTTTTAGAAAAAGCCTCGAAGGCAGAAGAAAGTTTAATACCTAAAAGTCGAGTGCATTGTATGAGAAGGAATATATAAAATTTAGGAAGCGGATGGAAACAAATAATGTAAATATTATATGCGAGACAATTGTTCTGGCATATATATCTGAGTTGGTAAGATTGTCATACTTTTTATGATTAATACTAGTGTCGAGTTCTCATTTTCTAATTTATGTTATTTTGAAGTCTGCAGTATGTAAGGCATCATCTTTGTGGTGCAGTCATTCAAAATTGAAGACTATGCTGAAAATTAAAGATGGAATTGACATCTCTGCTTATAACAAAGTTCAGTTATATATGAAACAAGCTAATGCCGGCTATGAAGCTGAAAAATCTATGATATTTTCGAAAGATGATGTGAGAAAATTTTTAGTGGAAGCAGATGAGAAATATCTCTTAATGAAGGTAGAGTAATAATATTTTGTCTACTTTTTGAAACCAGTTCTACAGATCTGTCTTTCTGTGAACAGTAGAAGTTCGTCATGACGTCATGTCGCGTTTAATAATGGCGATGACGTCATGTAGCGTGCGATAAAATACTGGATTATGCACGATTCGGGGTATCGAAAAGGGTCGTTTATAATGATGGTATACAAAAAAGTACTTTGTCACACTATTTAAATGCCCTTAATAGACATTCTGTTTTGATCAGCATTCTGAACTGATTGCAAATAATTGTAAGATACCTACAAATCAGAAAAAAATAGTTTATGAAATTATCCTACTTCTTGTATTTAGTTTTTAATTTATTTTTTGTTTTTGTAATTAGTATGCAAATTATTCGTTTCCATATAGAAGAGCTGATGATTTGGCCAAACATAACCTCGTGACAAAATATCCATTGTCATAATTGGAAGAAAACAATCCATTCTCTCCACCCATCAAACAAATCATTGTCTTCGCACTAGAGGATAATATTCCGAATAATCGCTGGAATCATCTTCAAATACCATCATTTGCTATATCGGCGAGCCATAACAACACGTCGTAGGTACACACACACGCATTGAAAACTGAGCTTACTCCATAGTTTACCCGGCGAATTTTCGCGGTGTAAATTTACTCACGAATTTACTCTCGTGTAAGCGATTTACACTCGAGTAAAGTGTGAAACGCTGCAATGACGGTACTCTCGAGTAAACATGATTTACTCCAGAGTCAACTCTTACACATTGGTGAAACCGGCCCTTAATGACGAAAGGTGGGTTAGGTTCTTGGATATCGAAAAACTGTTTAAAAAAGAAAGAAATCTGACAATCAATTACAGTACAACTGATCAAGCGCTACTACAAACAGAATTCACAATTAACATTCCAAAATGAAGAAATAAAATAATGTTCGAAATAAATTTAAAATTTGAAAATGATTGGATATAAGATTTGCTAATTTTTTGTTTCATCACCTTTCTCGCTATTCTAATATCCAAATATGAAAGAGTTCCTGCTTCTATTCTCTCTTAAATTTAGAAGTTATTTCCATGTTTCGATCACATTCGAATGCCAGTTCCATCAGAGCTTTTTGATTTTAGAACGCCATCAACAGTTACTGTATGACGTTGAAGTTGCTCCAGGACGCAGTTTCGTTTCCGTTACGTCATTATTACCGTCGATGAGGTTTTCTTCACTGATGATTTCCCGATGCTCCTCTACAATGAGCTCATTATAATGAGAGTTGCAAAGATTCTGAATGGCTTTTCTATTTATTTGGGCAAAACCTTACCTCCAATTTGGTGCAACTGAATTGAATTATTTTACAATTGTGTTATTCTATAAAAGTTAATTGACATTTCATCTATGTAATTTTTGAAGAAAGTTATACTGCGAGCTCGGAGGTCTGCTGAGTTCGTTTCCCAGATGATGATGATAAAGGAAATGAAATATGCTCGCTTTCAAAAAAAAAAAAATGTACGACTAAAAGACCCACTCGCGAATGTCGAAGTCGCGAATGTTAAAACCGAGAGCATTTCTCTAATCGCTAATGTTCGGAAATCGCGAATAGCGAATCCGCGAATGTCGAGGGATTACTGTATTCATTTGCCACGTGTTCTTAAATTTTATACTTGATGAAATGAGTTACACTAATCTTTAACTATTGCTAGAAAACTTATCATAGATAGTAGATACAAACTTTGAAGGCATGTTTTACTAGAGAGTATTTCATATTTAATGGCATAAATTCAGATATTTAAATATACTTAACATACCTTAATATTAATTAATATATTTGTATACATGCCTCAAAATTTATTATTTTGTAATAATTTGGTTTAATGCCAAAAAGTAGTAGTAATCTAAATGAATATTAGCAGTCAATGCATCACTCACGATGTGCGCAAATTAAAATGTACAACCTCCTCTTTTCTCCTTTTGAAGGTGCTTCCTGAATTTATGTAAACGTTGATGAGATTTTTTCAGTTCTAATGAAACATGAAAAAATCAAACCAAATGCATATTTGTCTATTTCTTGGAATGGTTTATATTTAACATAGACGGATTTTATTAATATTGCAATTGAGAAATTTTGAATTTCAACAAAATGCAGTCTTGTGTGTAGACAGTAATTTATCTGAAGAAAATTAACATGGAGTAATATGTATATTGTTGATTTGTTCTTCCTATATTTGTGTTGTTTTAATAAGTATTTACAAAAAAGCGCAGGGCAATGCTCTACTTTGAATAGTGTTACACTGAAGTCAGTTGTTCTATACAAGACAGGATTCATTCTATGGATTTAAAGTTACTTCTTTAAATATTAGTTGAAGTTCTCAGATGGTGAAGTATTAAATTTGTTTCCCTTGTTTTATAATTTTAATGGGAAAATCTAAAAAGCATGAAAATAATTTTTTATCTCTATGTGGCCTCCCTTAATTATAATTTTCTCAACAAATGCTACAAAATGCTATAGCTTTGTTTTCAAAAGGCGATTTTTTAAAATGTTAAGTGCTAAATTCTTCATCACTTGTCATTATACATAAAGAAAATTGTGTTTTGCTATCATTTCTATCATGGTCATTCTCTTCTTTTCCTGAGATAGAAATGCAACAGTAGTATTGAAAATGTTTTCATTAATTTTTCATTCATCAGTGTTTATTTTGTTTGCATCACACGTGAAGTCCAATCAAGAATGTTTAATACAGAATTTATTGGGCTGTGTATACAAAACACAGTATGTGAAGTATTTCAATGAAACATTCTTAGCTATGTTAGATTCTAAATATTGAGCATTCAATAGATACTGTAAAGCAGTGTTCTTAATATAGAATATTTTTAAATAGTTGATATACAAATGAAAATATAGAGAGCATATATAACTTCTATGGTAACAGGTAATAATTTAGAAATTCATGTGAGAATACACATTTTATTTAACTGCATTTGATAAAAAGCAGACATCTTTTGTGAGATGTGAATGTATATGATATTTAAAAATTCCTTGATGTGTAGGGGCTTTAGGTTTGGGAGGGGTCTGAAGCCCCCTACTGCCTCTCCTCCATCCCCTCTCCTTGGATATGCCGCTAATTATCTTTATTATTATTATTATTATTATTATTATTATTATTATTATTATTATTATTATTATTATTATTTTTTTTTTTTTTGTAAGGAGGGGGAAATCTTTTATAGATACCGGCGAACCGGTTATGTCGGACTCCCAGCTTTGGTATACCGACTAAAACCTAACCTCCTTTCGCTTAAGCCATGGCGTCACCTCCATGGAAACCGTCGTCAGACATTACTTCGTGGAGGTGACAGGCGGTTAGCTAAAGCTCTTCCTTCTTAATTTCGAGTGTTTTCTTTCTTTTTCAGTATATTTGTGACCATAGTCACTACTACATTCCATTTCTCTTTGGAGGAAATCATCATTTTTACTAGGTTTGTAGGGGTGATGGTTTCTCCCAGTTCTCTGATTGTATTTTCCCTATCCGTGGTCCATGCATTACACTGGAAAAGGGTGTGCATGGTGTCGTCTACTTCGGCTTGACAATGGTCGCACCTCGGGCTGTTTTTTATCTTAAAGTCATATAGGTACTTGTTAAAGCATCCATGACCCGACAGCGCCTGTGTCAGGTAATAGTTTACTTCGCCGTGGCCCCTTTCCACCCATTCCGCTATATTTGGGATCATTTGATGCGTCCATCTGCCTTTTGTCTCCCCATCCCATCTTTCTTGCCACTCTTTCATTAGCATGCTTCTGGTTCCCTCTTTTATGGTGTATATCTCCTTTGGGGGTAGCTTGCCTTCCTTTTCCTTTCTATCTTTTAGGGTCTGGTATGTTCTCTGCCTTTCCCTCGCCAGTAAGTCTATGGGGGGCATTCTCGCCAGCACCAGAGCAGCGCAGTCAGATATCGTCCGATACGCTGATACAACTCTGATGGCCATCCTCCTTTGGATTTGGTTGTATTTTCTCCTAATGGATTGTTTCTCAAGAGAAGTCGCCCATACTGGTGCTGCATACAACATCTTCGAGATTACCGCGCTGGATATCAGTCTTCTTTTTGCTTCTTTAGGTCCACCTATGTTAGGCATAAGCCTAGAGAGGTTGGATCCAATTGTTGCAGCTTTGTCTGCTGTCTTGCAAATATGTGGCCCGAAGCTCAGTCTGTGGTCAATTTCGACCCCCAGGTATGTAATTTGGCGGCTCCATGAAATGCTTACTCCGTTCGAGGTGATGCATGGGAACTTAAAGGCTCTTTTGTCAGTAACTAGTACTGCTTCCGTCTTTTCCACTGCCATCTGTAGGCGTCTTTTGTCCAACCATCTGTTAATTCTAGAGAGGGCCTCGTTTAAGTGCCTCTCCAGCGGGTCCACGTTGTCACTGTGGCTGATGATAAGCGTATCATCTGCGTATCCGATCAGCAAGGTATCTTGTGGTAGATCTATATTTAGTAGCTCGTCGTACATGGTGTTCCACAGGAATGGACCCAGCTTGGATCCTTGGGGAACTCCACACGTCATCTCTTCCTCCACCCTAAGGGTGTCAGAGTATATAATTTTCCTTTCTGATAGATAGTCCTCGATGACTCTTAGAAGGTATTCTGGAACCTGTTTCTCCACCAGTGCCTTAATAACATCTTCCCAGTTGGCGGAGTTAAAGGCATTCCTAATATCTATGGCTACTAATGCACAATACCCCTTTTTTTTGCCTGTTCCGTTTTTAGCAGTTTCCGCTATACGCACTACTTCCCTTATTGCGTCCGTAGTTGAGCGGCCTTTCCTGAATCCAAACTGTCTATCGGAGAAATTTTTTCCTGTTGATATATGTTTCTCTAGCCGTTGTAGAATCAGCCCTTCCATGAGTTTGCCCATGATTATTATTATTATTATTATTATTATTATTATTATTATTATTATTATTATTATTATTATTTTGAATGCTATCCATTTTCTTCTAACAACTGAGAAACAGAGTTCTGAAACAATGTTGCTGTGTACAGAAAATATATTTGATATTCTGAAGCTGTTAATCAGTTTATAGTTTTTCTTTGTGCGATTAGATTTTCTTTCAACAACAACAACAACAACAACAACAACAAATAATAGTGATGAACATTTCATACATTATTTTTACTAGAAAACTGTGTAATATATTTGTATTTATTCAGTCAAATGTACACAAATATTTACAAAATGTTGTACAGCGAGTACAGTTTCTGTGTGCACTACTTAACATTACAGAGTAACAATTGCTTTTATTGGCATATAAAGGATTTGAAGGTAGGATAGAAATTGGAAAGAAACAATTACTGATATGTTGGTTGTCTTGGCATGGGTGACAAAGTATTAATGAAAAGGTCAATAAAAATATAACATGCTTATTGTTAGTGGTAATAAGGTGTGAGAACATTTGTCAACGGCACCAAAATTCATCAAAAAGATATTTTCTTGCAGAGTATTCTTGTGGGCCGTGTTGAAAACACAGTCATGAAGTAGTGAACTAGGTTGAAACTTCAAGTGTGTGGTTTAGGTTTTTATGATGAATATGGATTTTAAGCAGTGCTAAATGATATGTTGGTTGTCTTGGTATGTGTTTGTGGAATAAGAAAGTTAACGGTGAAGACAATTCATGGTTTGTAAATATTAATTAACAAGATGGAAACTTTTGTAGTATATTGACAACTGTGTGAAGAACCTGAAATGAACACTTCAAGCAATTCAGCATCCCTCTCTTTGTGGAAGCATGTTGGGTGACATAAATGAGATATAAGTTTTTCAGTTCAATGTCTTGTCTTTTATATCACTTTGAACCACTTGTGAAAAAAACATCACACAGTAAGAAATTGTATTATAAAAATTGAATTGTCCTTTATTATCAATTTTCATGCTGTCACTTTCTTCTTTAATTCACCTTAAAATCTACCTTCCAATGATAGTGGGTTCATCAGCCATGGCCAGTTCTTCTGTGGGGGCTTTATCTCCTTTGCGTTTACGAGAGAATATCATGAACGAGAAACCTGACACCAGGATGAAAGTAAATACAAACCAGGCCAAGTAGATGGAATACCCATAGCTGTAATCAGCTGCTTTGGGGAAAGTGACTGGTAGATGTTTTCTTTCATAGGCAATTGAACTGATGAGCACTTCAATTACAGCCAAAACTGAACCACCTGTAGAGAAAAGACTATTTCATTATTCTATTTAATACAAATATTAATCAAGAATGATAATTTATTGTATTTAGGAATTTTTTTTTTGCATTAGTATGAAATACATTTCAAAAGCAAGTGTAACATTTAATGTTTCATAAATATTTTTATTCATTTCACCATCTCAGTTGGATGTTTAACAGTTGTGAGGAAATAAATTTCCTGTTTTGCAATTGTCAACTATCGCTGCAACCCCATAGCTACTAAGCATGAAATAATTGTTATAAATTTTGATTTGACTGAAAAAAAGCTGGGATCAAACCCAGATCTCCTGAGCCCAGTTGGTCTAAACATATCAACTTCTGAGACAGCTATTACTTGCAGAACTACTCATAAGGGAATAAAATCCCTGATGGATGTACATATATTTCATCACCTGGTTGCAGTTGAAAGTTTATTATATTATGGGAATACATTTCCAGTTTCACAATTGTCATCTTCTATTGCAACCAAGATGGTTAAACGCATGGTGAAATATGATGGTGATGAAATGTATAATATATCCGTCATGGGCTCATACTTCCTTAAGGCTGATCGAAGGAGAGGTGTCTTGGCACCTCATGTGGTAAGAGAAACTGGGTATAGTATTCTGGGAGATGCAGGTTCGATTCCCAGCTGAGCAGTAAATACTTTGAACGGTCCAAATATAATTTATATTAAATATATTTATTTTGAAAATTAAATTAAAATTGATTTTAAATTGACCTAATGGAAAGAAACTTAAAGGTTTTGAAGTGCATTGCATATTTAAGATGTGTTAATTTTTTCTTTTAAGTGGTCATTACAACCACTGTTACCAGAAGATTGAATATATATCCCAGTAACAACCATCAAAATTCCCGGTATATTCACAACTTCCTGGTGCCAATGATAATGGATTAAAATTCTGAAATTGTTCACATTATAACTATTATGTTTTAATGTACACAGGAAGTATGTTAAACTTATCTTGATATCAATTAATTTTATATCAATAAACTAAATGGAAGACTAAAATGTTCTACCCTTTTCTACTACAGTGTATGCTAGAAAAAGACCATCCTATGTCACTCTTAATGTTTTTATGGTAGTGTTTTACTAATATCATAATTATTTCTAATTTTCATGTTAGTTTTAAATTACTGAATAAAAAAATAATTATACGAATCTTAAATTGCAAATCAATTACTATAGTCTTAAAATCCTAGTACATTATGTCTTCAACCTGGTACACAGTATCTTCATTTAAATCCTGATAAAAATACCAGGATCCTGGTAACATTAATTACATTTAGTATTGAGTGAAAGTTTTCTTTGTTTTGTGAACCAAATATTGCCTCCTAGTATCTATTCTATTGATTAGGATTAGTCAGAGGCACTTCCAGGATTTTTATTGAGGGGCGGTATGTGCTACAGGTACTGTGTCCAGCTGACTTTAGTATAGAGAATCAGTAAAAGCTATATTTTTAATATGTCTCATTGACTTTTTGGAGGTGCTGGAAGCCCTATGAACCACTCCCTTGAATGCACCACTGCGAATAGTAAACAATTTTTAATTCTTTTGAAGATAACAGTGGAAGCAAATGTTTACTTTAAGCAATCCCCTCTCCTCCCAAACAAAATATCCATTTATTTGATCATTCATTTTGATTTTGACACTGGCTCAAATTTGGAATATTTGTTTCCCAATTAATAGAATTACTATTGATAGAGTTTGTTTTCTCAATTAAAACAGTTTTTGATGGTTTAAAATCTCATTTACTGCATCATGTGTGCTCATTATAAAGTTGAAATTATTAGGTTGCTGCTTTTTTTTCATCATGATATACATGTGTATTTTCATATTTCACTATTTAAAAGATATAAAAATGAGAAGTATTTAAGATTTCTGAGTTGATATCAAGATAGTGTGTGTTGAGGAAGAAGCATAGTATTGACCTATAATTAAAAGAAATAAAACATTTCATTATGAAATATTGTAATTAATTTTAGTACTGTATTGTCACCTTTCTATGACTTAGTAAAAAGTTCTCATACTTACATGTGAGAAAGTGAATGCCTCCTGCAAGGCGTTTAAACATGTAACGAGGATTTCGGAAAGTGTAAACTGAGAAGAAGAAACCCATCAACATGAGGAACAGACTGATGATAGAAAATGATATTTCTGTCCGTGTGTAATCTGAAAATGGAAGCAAATGTATTAACAAGTTGGTAGGAAGGAAATACATTTTAAATTCATACACATGCGAACATGAATGAGGAAGAATATTTATGTGACATTGAGTAAAAAATTATTTTTATTCTGATAAAGAATAGTTTTCGTTCAGAGAAAATAAAATATCTGTTGAGCCTTATCAGTGGTATTCGTTGAGTTGGTCACATCCCGAGCCATACACATGACACACTTGCCCCAATCTTCACCCAATTCAACATAAACATTTATTTTAGAGAATAAAACTAAAAATGTTAGTTTTCAATCATGTTTAAAATGTCTGTTAAAATTATTTTGTATCATTAATACTTGGCTACTTTCGACAATACACACAAAATACTTATGGGATGTGTCAATAATCGTCGAAATTTAACGGCAATAAAATTTATAATCGAAATTTATTTGTACTAAGGAAGTTGCAACCTTCACCTTGATATCTTAAAATAGAAAAAAGGTTAAATTGAAATCCTTTATTATCACATTATCGCGAAAAATAATGCAAGCGTTCAAATAATAAAATCGTAAATTGAAATTTTCATATAGTGCTATTCTTACAGTGAAGCGAAGGTAAACATGTGAATGTAAGTTCTAAAGATCGAGATACACATGCTTCCTTTTACACAAACATTTCCTATTTTGTATAGCTTCCCGGGCCAGCAAGCTGCTTCAAAACATTTTGGGCAGTCGATACAAAAGAAATCATATTAAAATTTCGGGATGTTATGCAGGTCCCTAAACCAGGGGTCTCCAAACTACGCCAAATCCGACCCCCAAGATGTTTTTAACCACTCCGCGTTGCTTCCAGGCCCGTTTCCTGAAGAAAAAGGGTGGGGAAATTCAGGGGGACTGCGATGATGAAACTTATTAGTGGGAAAGAGACAGGGGCGGGATTTCGGATCTTTCATTGGGGGGGCAAATTTGGACGCTATTATAAATATCAAAATATTCGTTTACATGCTTTAAGTTAATTAATTGTGCTGCAATTATACACATTGCTTTCAATTTTGTTAATTATTATTGAATGTTATTAATTATATTAGTTGCACACAGCGGTGAGATTCCGCATTGTTACTTGAACGGTCCGAACTGTTAATTCAACGATACATTTTTACTTTCCCGTATACGTACGTATACACGGAGTGATATACGTAATATAGGGAAAGTTATGTAATGCTGCGCGAAAAAATGGCCAATTTTCGGCGGAAAAAAATTAATTGCCGGGCCGTGAAAAGGAACTATTGGTGCTACAGAATGGCACAGACTTTGCCGTATTAGTTTTCTATTCCCTTGGGTCGTCGCTAGCTATTCGGATTTGCCACATACTCTTTCTTGCCAGCTACCATCTATCACCGCTAAAAGTACATTTTTTTTGGATTTTCTTAATTTTTTCAGTTTCCTATTGGTAGAACGAAAATATCAATTTTAGAATATTAAAGAACACAAAAACCTAGTCATAAATAGCAATTTTCTTTTAAAAATTATGTGCCGTTTAAGAGAAAATGGCGTTTTAGCGCTACTAAAATTGCGAAATTTGAAGCTCATTTTCGCAGACAAATTTTGAGTTTTCAAAATACTTTATTTGAAGTTATTTTAAGCACTTACACTCACAAATATAATAATGTTTACAAATTGCTGGTAATGTGCATATTAAAGATGTGAGAGATCTTAAAAAAATACAATTATGTAATTTTTGAAAAAAAAACCCTCAAAATAAACTTTACGCCATACTAAAGAGTGTAATTAGCACTATCCGTGACAAACGTTTCAAGAAAACATTTGCAGCCATATATGAGAAAATGGCCTTTGAGCGTTTCTGAAAAAGCGAAATTTTGAACTACTTTCACAGAAAATGGTTGTGTTTTCGAGAAATCTTACTTGACATTATTTAAAGCACATGTACTCGTAAATATAATAATGTAAAAAAATCCCCGCTAATGTAAATACTATCGACGTGAGAAACATGTGAAAAAATTTACATTTTTGTAATTTTTGGAAAAACCAACCTATAGAGCAATATGGCTTTTATGTCTTCTGATAGAGTATATTTACCACTATCCCTACCAAAAGTTAAAAGAAAAAAATTGGAGCAGTTTTTGAGAAAATCTTGTTTTTGTAATTTTTTAAAAGTGCACATATTGCAGGCCCGAAATTAATTGCACGAAAACTACTAAAATTTTGAAAAAACATTTACATTACCTTTATGAAAGAATTCAATATGCAGAACAAATTTTATTTGAAGAAAAATCTCTATCTTCAATTTTGTAGTTGGAAAAAGACGCCGAAAACAATTCAAACTTTCACAATTTTCGAAAATTCAGAATTATTCGTGAGAATCAGACCTATGCCATTTTAATAAGTGCATTTTGCTCTATTCATACAACAAATTTAAAGAAAAAAATTGGAGCCTTTTGAGAAAATTTTGAAAATCCCCGGGGAGCTTCACATAAAGTACCTCCAAATTTTGAAGAATCGTTTTCAAAATCTCAAAGCTTCGACTAGAATCAGATCGACCGGGGAATATCCATTTTGGAAGAACTCGTACGTATGGTTTAGGCGCTAGCAGTGTTCATAGACGGACAGACGGACGGAGTACAAAATTATTTATTGTGGTACAAAATTAGTAGACAAATAGAAGATAGCAAATGGCTAATTGGATTTGAATTTGTGAATAGTGTGGGTGGCTTGGCAGGCACTTTTGTTTCATGCCACATGCAATTTTTTTCTGTTTTTCGATTGCATTATCTCCGTTGGGGGACCAGATAAA
Source organism: Acheta domesticus (assembly GCA_031308135.1). Classification (NCBI taxonomy): domain Eukaryota; kingdom Metazoa; phylum Arthropoda; class Insecta; order Orthoptera; family Gryllidae; genus Acheta; species Acheta domesticus. The sequence goes on along the minus strand of JAHLJT010004567.1, from coordinate 124,605,870 downwards.
TTTTTGAAACAAATACTCCTGAAAGTTCACTATAGTAGCAAACCGCTGTATACATTTCAACTTCGAAGTGTGACTCCAAAGGGATTTAAAAAATTCGTCAATATGTGCAAAAAGTGTATCTTTTGCAACCGTTTTTTAATTGGTTATAGGTGAGTACAAAATTTTTAATTGTGGTACAAAATTAGTACATAATTAGTAGACAACAATGGGTTAGGTGATTTTGAACTTCTGTAAAGTGGGGTTGTAGGTTGACGTCAAGCTAGCACCCCCACTTTTGAATGTCGTTTTTTATTGGTTTATAGTTGAGTACAAAATTTTTTATTTTGGTACAAAATTAGTACATAGTTCAAAATTATAGGCTAGTTAATTTTGAATTTCTGACAAGTGGGGGTTGCAACTTGACGGAGGTCCGGCTCTTGCCGAGTCGGCAATGCCGACGGCCCTTTGCTCTTGACTCGTCTTTTTGATGAACCCTGATTTACAGTGTAGTACAAATGCGTTTAATAAAAGTAAATATATTCCGTTTTAATAAACGAAAATATATTAAATGAGAGAACAAATGGCCATCTTACAAGACGCCGTACTATTCAGCCCATTCACTAAGTTCATGTGCACGAATAAAGTTACAGGAAGTAAATCGATTTAAGCGAAAACAATGTTATCAGAATATTACCGGAAATATTATGTTGGTATTGTCTTGGCCCAATTCACGTTTCTTTCGAAAGAGAAATACACAAAAATAACTGACTTCGACCCACTTCTAGACAAAAACCTGTAATATACGCCGGTAGTTCTTAGCGATCTCGCACCGAAGGATCGCGCGTTCGACTCCTGCCTTGGGCATGGTTGCATTTCTATTCGTCCTTTCACCCCCTATCATCACCATATCATTTCATCTTCACAGTTAACATAACGTCACAGTTAACAAATAACAAAAAACAGACATGCAATTCCATGAAATCCCGCGGTCTAGTTAGTAGAATCGAATAAAGATACATAATTATTAATGTCAAATTTTGTATGACGGTACACTTAAACTTTACACATTAATATATTTTTTGACAAAACATATGTAAAAATTTTGTTTTCACTATTTTCTTCTTGTTTCTGAATAAAATAATTACATGAATGTAGCAATTTTTCACATGTTAAGTATAAAATTGAATATTGAAATTAAATTATTTGAGGAAAGTGACGATCAAATAATTTTCTTTACAAATAATGATCAGTGTTAAGTATTAGAATTAAATGATTGAAGTATTTGAATTGTAATTAAAATTTACAGTTTTAATGACATACAAATTGCGTGCATTGAAGTACATAAATATTAGCTACGCAATGTTAAATCGACCAGATAAAAACATTCGACATTCTGGAAAGTGGACAAAACTGTCAGTTTGCCGAACTTTAACGATTCATAGCAATAACAGACCTTTTTTTAAATTATGGTAGTAAAAGTTGCTCTGTTGTCCAAAAAAGAACAAAAAAACTTTTTTGTTATAAAAACCTTTTTGTTATAATAATACAACCGACATTAGATTAAAACAACAGATTCCCATTTATAATAACAGAGAAGGGAAGTTATTATCAGTGGCCTAGCGTGATCATTTTTCCTGGGTAGGCTGCAAAGCAGATTAACGTATTATTTGACACTCCTCTGTCGTCATTAACGAAGAGATGTTATTTTCTCGATTACCCTGGGGATACTAGAATAACGTGAGTCAATGGCCACCGAAGTTTGCTATTTTGCTATAACTTCTAGGAGAACAAAGTATCTATGAGATTGTCGTCTGATAAAGCCACATTTCCTTCAGTATTATTCATCAGCTATTGATTAAATTCTAATTTGAACTAAACGCGATGAACTAACATTAATTTCTCACCTGTCAGATACAAGAGCTGAAATCTTACTTTCTTGATCTGGCTCGTTTCACTATAATAAAAGCTCGTGCGTTCGCCAGTACTGCAAGAACTCAACTGAGCTCTTATTCTTTTGACGTCGCAGAGATGTCATCGTCACCTATACCGAAAGCCCTCTGACTGAGGACTAGGACAGTGGTCCGCATTCATGTTGGACAAACATTTATTTCACAGCCCGCAAAAACAATTTAAAAATGAGAGAACCAAATGGGTGGACAACAGGCTTATTATAATTAATGACTGATTTATTTTGCTCTCTTTTGTCCCTGTCACTCACGGCTGTCGATAAGAAATTTTTAATTTTATTATTAATAATAGAGTATTTATTTTGGTCTATAAGTAAAATCCTAAGAATCAACTTTCCATTTACAAGACATTTCTCATCACAAGTGTGAATTAAACGAATTACGTGTGAATAGTACCGATTATAATGAATCGTACCGCAAGCCGCCCACTGTTTCCTGACAACTCTTTCAGCGCCTGTGAGGTTGGTCATTCCGATAAGCTGGGATGATTTATGTGGTGTGTGTGTGTGAGTGAGTGTCGTGGCACGAGAAAGCCCCCCACTGGCCCCACTGGTCTACAGTGCCGAAAGGACACGTACTGTGGATGCGTTGAGGGCTCCGAAAGAACAGAGACTTCGTTCTCTCTTTCGCGTAAGTTCGAAACTGAGTAGGAAGTACAAGATGTCAAACCTACCATGATTTTACGCATGAAACTGTTTAATTTCTAAGTAAATATCATTTAAAAGTAAAATATAATTGAAGGATTTTTTTTAATACACAATTCACAGTAACGCTGAACATTATCCCGCCCGTTTTATAATATTGAACTAAAGTTTGCCAATTTATTTAAGCAGTATGGTATTATCTTAGCTTAATAAAATTATTATTCCCTTAATTATTATTAAAATTCTTTTGAAAATACAGAAAAAAGTAAATCTTGTTTTACATAAACTTGAATGCAATGTCTAAATATATTTTTTTAAATATGTCCCAACATTGGGGGGGGCAGTTGCCCCCCCTTGCCCCCCCCGAATCCCGCCTCTGGAAAGAGATGGCAAGGTGTATGCGAAATAAACGGAGTATGTCACTGGATGTAGAAAGTGGGTAATATGGCAAGGATGAATGCAAAATTACGGATTACTTGAGCGGTTGAGAGCAAAAGTGATGTAAATAAAAAAACAACAACATACTTTCCGGAAAATTATGTGTAAACGAAAAGCGCTGTAAAACTGTAATGCGTAGAAATAAATGACTAAATGAATAAAAAGTGTTACGAACGTGTTAAGGAGATTTCTTTTAACTTACTACAAATATTTAGGTCTACAATATTGCTTATTAATTAATAATTACCTATTTTATTGACTTTCCCAAATTTTGCACACACCGTTTCTGAAAACTATGACTCCCATTCAAATAATTGGCATACAGAATTTGGGTGAAATAATAATGTGATGGAAAATAGGGCTTTGTCGTGATTTTCAACCAAGTGAGAGCAATTTTGAAGTTGCGATTTTGACCTGTGCACGTATCACTAAAAGCGATTTTTTTAGATGCTTTCTTCCGGCATAAGTGTAGATAAACAAGAAGATATTTCTTGGGAGCCCCTGAAAGCTGTGGTTTCGTCCCACCTGTGACTTACAGCACAATTGCATACAGCGGTATGAGCAACTTAATGGCTACTTCTGCATTGTGTTGGCCTCTAGTTAAGAAATATTGAATTTTGACTCACACCATTTTATCCCGTGATGGAACAACGTTCAAACCATCTACCAGTACATCTAACTCGAATCTTCTAAAATTTGACTTACACCACTTTGTCTCTCAACATCTCAAATGCTTTTCTCAAGAATTGCCTGTGCGCGAGTGCATAATTTCAATCAGTACTGAACAGTGTTTCGAAAGTCCCTTAGACTGTGAGAAGCGTTTCTGAAGAAGTGGCTAGGTAGACGTCCGATCAATGAGGTACTAGATTAGTCATGTATGATATGGTCTTTATGGTTATATTTTTATATTGATATTTGGTTATATTTAGCGATAAAATTTTTAAAATATGAATTAAAGTTTGAGATGTAATAAATTCGTATTTTGTGGCGATTTCCAACGCTCTTCACTCATCACGCCGTTGAGGCTAAATGTACCAATACCTACTAGTTCAGTTTGCAGCTACCACGAGGCAATAGCAAAATTTACATTACCAATAACGTCTGAACCAAAGACCCGATTTTTGATCTGTAAACGGCATTTGACTCGTTTTAATACATAATCTATGCCATGTTGACATTTTCCCGTAAACTTGGATTTTTTCTACCTCCGCGCGCTGCCATTGGTGATGCGACCTCGCAGCAAGACATTTCTGATTGTATGGAATTTGAATACTTCCGTTCTCTGCTTCCAACGATATATTTGAATTGCGTTTAGTAAAAAAATGTGTGTCTTGTCAATATAGCAATACCAAATTCGTGCAGTTGAGCAGAAACTGGTGATTTTTTCTTTTCATTTTCATTTATGACTTTCAGTAAAGATGTTATGATAAATGGCCCATTACAGCGCTTGTAAAACTGCTGAAAATCATGACAAGAAATTTGTAGGAGTCGCATTTTGTTAATTAAAATGAAATATCAGTTTCATGTGCGATTTGCTCATAAGGTTAGTAACCGTATTATTCTCATTGTACAAAAAGCATTGAAATTGTAGACTTTATTATTGTGAGAACTTCTAGTTGGTAATTTAGTTATATATTTATGTGGAAGTATCTGCAATTTGGATAAAAAATTTTATATGTATTTATTTATTTATTTACTTATAAAGAATGTATTAACGTATGCTATATTGTTTATTTATAGTAATTGTTTCTTGACCTTAATAAACAATAAATACTTTATAACAATAAATAAATTGTTATAAAGAATATTGAGTCTGTTTATTAAGGTGAAGAAACCATTACTATTTATTTACTTATTTTGGTTTCGGAAATTAATACTTCCTTATAATAATAATAATGTTGATAGTTAATACTTAATAATAATAGTGTTAAGATACTATACTTACTCAAAGATAGTTTTGTCAATCATGGGATCATTCTTCACTTTTGCATCAGTTGGCCATGTTTCATGGTATTTGCATTTTCCTGTAGAAAAAATAAATTCTTTTGAAAAAATCTTATTTATATTATCTATACACAATCAGTACAATAAAACTGTTTATCTAACGATATTAACCGTTTTCGTTTTAGAGGATATGAATAAAATGGAGTTAGGACTTTGGTATTTTGGATTGTGACAACATTTTCTGCAAGGTATTTAACAAGTCTGTGTAACATTATCAAACCAAAGGAGGAAGCAAAATTCATTAAGGGAGATAAATGGTAATAAAGAGACATGTTTTTAAATCTTGAATCTCTCCTAATATATTGTAGAAAGCTGATCGATAATTTCAAAGATGAAAAGGTTTTCCAAAAAGCTGAAAATGTGTTCATGAAAAGATTATTGGTTGATCCTAGTTCTGCTTAGTTAAGATGAACTGTTTTGTCGCTCTCAATTACTTTAATTAGATGAACTACTTTCATTGAAACAACCACCATCTCGATCTTCATGGAAACAGGGATTACTATAATAGCCTGATGATAAAAGCTATCAAAAACGGCCTATCTTCATTAAAGTTGACAAAAAACATAAAGGTGTCCATCTGTATATGCAGCCAACTATACTTCATTGATGTAATGTTGACTCTTATTTGGTTATTAAAAATTACTGGAGAGGGACCAGGCAGTGGTGGGTACAAAATTCTAAATTTCAGCGTTTGGACTTTGTTAAGACAATGTGGTAAGGTCCGAGTAGTTCACATATGGATATCATAAGTTGTTCAAATATGGCGAACGTATTAATATTTTTACAGATTTAACACATTACAGACGTAACAGATTTATTGGTTCCCTTGAGGAATGACAAAAATAGTCTACTCTTTTGCAGAGGAATGCTTGGTATGAAAATAATGCTGTAAGATGATATTAACGTAACTAAGACATTCATGTATTCTAGAAACTAGTGGATCTATAACAACACATACTTTCTCTTGATATTTCTAATTGGTATACGTAACATTATAGTACAAATTGTATCTTATTATCTTCAGATACCTCTTGAAACACATTCTTCAGTTCATAAGAAGCGTGGATTTTCGAATCTTCAATTTTTGGAAGTTCAAAGTTTTTAATGAAAATCGTATTTATTTGTGCACGTTGTTCTAGTCTAGGACAAAAAAGTAAGACCTATTCCCAGGAATTGGCGCGAATCCAAACCCGTCCTACAAATTGATAAGCCAGCGTTTTACCCCCTTATTCCTCCAGCGAGTGTGTTCTAGAATGTACTCGTAGATTGGACATTCCAACAAAATTCCCTCGATTAACTTAAAATTATTCCAAAACTACAAATATTTCCAAAACATTATCTTGAAATGATTTAAGTAACTAATATTGAGGAGTAACCTGTGTTAAGAAAGGAATGCATAGCTTGAATATAAAATGTTTGAGACGGGTTCGAAAAAAATGCACTTTTGCCATTTTCTAAATTTCAGAAGCTTTAATGAAAATCGGGACCATGCATATGATAAAGCAATTTTTATTTCCTTAAGAAAAGAAGAGAGCCGTTTTCGAGAAAATGTTTTTACGTCTTTTAAAATTGCCTTTATTTCATCAAAAATTGCGAGAAAATACTCATTTTAAATTAATTCACATGTACATGACGTCACTGATAGACATTTTTATAATCATATTTCATTAATAAAAATCTATATTCAATGTAGTTGGTGAAGGGGGAGGTCGAAATAATTTTAAAGGTGTGCAATTTTGCTAATGTAAAGTTTTAATTTTACGATAAATATTTTCATGTTAAAGCAACCATTATCTCCACAAGGGCCATTTCTTCTCGTGCGGTTGCAGGTTTAAAACTACAGAAACCGCATTTATTCCATTGATTCTCAAATTCATTAACATGTGATTTTAAACGAATGGATAGTGAGTTGTTGTTGTTGTTATTGTTATTATTATTATTATTATTATTATTATTATTATTATTATTATTATTATTATTATTATGTTTCAACGACATTTTTACTGAGCAGCGGTGTCTTTAAATCTTTCGGCTCTTTCGACCCCGCCTTTGATGTTTGCAGGAGAATGCAACGAAGTATTCGGTCGAATTCTTGTTAATTTTTCGTGCGCATCTTCTAAGCTTCGAGACGTGCTGTATTTAGGAACAATGCGGGTTGCAGTGCGCCTGCCAACTCGTTCCAGCCAGAGCGCGCTTTCGTGCGCTATTCGCTAATATTTTGGCATGTCAATTTTATGGGTTATAAATGCCTTCAAAAAATTGTACCACGAACAGATTATTTTCTTTCGCTTGTCTCATACTGTTTTTGTCTCTGTCATGCTATGTAGGTTTAAAGACTTTCGTTCTGTTTTCTAGGAATAATCCAGCGCTCTATAATTCAGCTCCTAATAACAGGTTTTGCGCGTGGTTCACCGAACTTTCTTTTGGAAACAGGTCATTGGTGTTTGTAAAGTTTTATTTGCGTGTCGACTTCGTACGCTAGGGCAATCAAGATCGTTCACGGAAAGTCAAGCAGTGGCTGCTCTTGGAGGTGGAAGTGTGCGTTGTCTTTCACCTGTCAGCATTTTCTTGATTGTGATGGTGTGCAACTCTAAACGAAGCAAATTTTCCTCTTGTCAGTGTTACATCTGCATTTCGTGAGTTATTATAAGTAAAGTGAATGAATCGGTAGCTTTTTTAAAAATGTCACATTTATGGTTTATCAACCACGGTCATTGTTTATTTCGTAATAAACAGTTAGGATTGGTTTACTGATCTGACGCTCACATGCCTCTTGTCCTAATAACATCATTGGAAGAAGTGCGAAGACAAGCTTTTGATTGGTGAATTAAATTTCACACCATATTCGTAATAATTTATTACTTTCAGTAAATGTTCTTAAAATGTTCACTGTCCCAGTTATTTTTTTAAATTTCCTTAATTTCAAGTTTTTTAATCTTTTGAGATAATCACGGTGGGATGTGACCGCAACTGTCTATAAAACGTAGTGATATTCAATGAATTAATCGAAATAATTTTCACAAGGTTTTTATCTTTAATTACAAAAGACAACCAATCCGAATTGTTCAGAAAATAAAATGTCATTGCTTGTATTGTTATTTTGATCTAAATCCCATATCAGTAGCTCCTGTATCGTTATTTATCAAAATTCTTTTTAAGTTTGTTTCTATTCATTCGCTTTATAAATGTAATGAAAGTATTTAAAGGGTCCCCCCCGATAAGATGGTAAAAAGTTCCCCTCAACCAAATTACATATGAGTGGTTACACTATAATTCTGACATAAAAATAATATTTTTGAAAGGTTTCTTAGCCTCCGTCCCACCACCCACACCCCTACACAGCCAAAAACGTGTTTTTTTAATTTCAAGTTTTTTCGACAACTGAACACTATTTTATCAGACTGAAAAAATATGATAAATAAGAACACAACTTGGACTATCAGAAAAACATTTTTTTAAATATTTTCTCAGCCCCAAATTCAAGTACAAAAAATATTTTCGAAAAGAATATCAAGAAATATTTTTTACTGTGCCTTAGAAGCCTGGAACAGGCTTGAAAAAAATATCAAAGGTTTCTCTTAAAACATAAATTGTTGTGTATTTTTTTCAGATTTTTTCGATTACTGGGCTGCAGTTAAAAAAATAAAAACCATTTTCCCGCCTTTAAAACACCTGGACTTTCAATATACTTTGAAAATGACTGCAACGGTTCTGTGCATTTATTTTAGTGTTTATTATACATTTGTATACATTGCTCTAGCACCCAATATAGTTTTTGTTTTGGAATATACTTACAAAGTATCATTTTTAAAGCTTTCTAATCGTTTGCATAAGTAATCGTACGCTACGGAAAGACGATAGTTTTGGCAATTTATAAGAAACAATCGACACAAGACCTTGTAAGTGTGATATTGGTGGATAAAGAATTACAGCTCATCCTACATCAAACAGATTTTAGAAGAAAAAATAGAAGTTTGCAGAGTATGACATACAAAAAAAGATTATTGCAACACAGATTATAATGGCAAATAACTCGGAAGCTATGCTTCCTAGGCCTTTTAAAACAGGTTTGCTTATCTCATGGGGACAAGACTTTTTTTTTGAGGACAAGTAAATTCTAACAGATGACATGTTTTGGGGGACGGGTAGATGACAAATGGGGAAATGATAAGGGACATTTCGTGTGCAGGATAGATGGGGGACAGTGGGGAAGTGAAGGGGAACAGATTAGTCCCCGATTATGCTGTTGGGATGTATTTTTCAAAATACCACTTTTATGATCATCCTATTTTACAATTTTGCATATTAGTTCTTTTGGGTGCGCCCTTTCCGTAGCACAGATGGACAGAAAAGTGAAGCCGATATCAATGTAAAATTAAATTGAAGGAAAATACTGAAATTATTTTTCACGATAAAATTAACGGGACTATTTTATTTTCTGCGAATTTTTATATCAACGCTCAGCAATATTGGAATGAATTCTCTCGCACAGTACCGGGTCTATAATGCCGTAAACTACTTTTCGAGGGAATGGGAGTTTGCAGTTGGGTGCTACATTAAATCAATTTTCATTTTCGTACAATTATTATTTACAAAGTGCAGAGTTTTTCGCACGTGTATAGATTGTACGGGTGTCTCCATATTTATACGTATTCAAGAGAAAATACTTAGGTAAAGGAAAAGACAACTTTTTCTCTAGTCTGAAACATTTACAGACGTGAGACCACAGGCTTCCGCAACCAATGCGTTAATATTTATCTGTCGGAGGCGCCGCGTTCTAGGCTCAGTTGTCAACGTTTTAGCTGCTATTCTGTGGCCTTCCTCCTCAAGCAAGGTCGCACGTGCCTAGGACGCGGCAACTGCCGAACTGCCAAGTGGTTGACTACAGATGTCTTAGTTTTTTTTAAAACTATGACCCAGCTATTAAAAAAATATGAAGAAATTCACAAGCATTCTGAGATGAAGATTTAAGATTATTTTCGTGCCAGTGTCTGTGTTCTAAGTCAAGTAAAACAGTTCTTGTAAATCTGAGTCTAACCTCTTCCCCTTCATTTTTCCACATGTCCCCCAATTATCTCTCAAATATGACCGAATTATTATTTAATAAACTGCCAAACCTATTATCTTTCCTTAGCGTATGATATTCTCATACAAAGAATTAAAAAGCTTCAAAAATGATAATTTTTAAGTATATTCCAAAATCAAAACTTTATTGGGTGCTACAACAATGTATACAAATGTATAGTAAACACTAAAATAAATGCACAGAACCGTTGCAGTCATTTTCAAAGTATATTGAAAGTCCAGGTGTTTTAAAGGCGGGAAAATGGTTTTTATTTTTTTAACTGCAGCCCAGCAATCGAAAAGTTCTGAAAAAAATACACAACCATTTGTGTTTTAAGAGGAACCTTTGACATGTTTTTCAAGCCTGTTCCAGGCTTCTACAATACAGTAAAAATATTTCTTGATATTTTTTTCCGGAAATATTTTTTTTGTGTTTGAATTTGGGGCTGAGAAAATATTGAAAAATATTTTTCTAATAGACCAAGTTGTGTTCTTATTTATCATATTTTTTCATTCTGATAAAATAGTGTTCAGTTGTCAAAAAATTGAAATAAAAAAAAACGCGTTTTTGGGTGTATAGGGGTGTGGGTGGTGGGACGAAGGCTAAGAAACCTTTCAAAATTTTATTTTTATGTTAGAATTATAGTGTAACCACTTATATGTAATTTGGTTGAGGGGAACTTTTTACCATCTTATCCGGGGGGACCCTTTATGATCTTACTCATCGTAAACGATAAACGGGCGGTGACAAAATAATATGACACATTTTTTAACTATGAAGTTGATTAAATTTGATTAATTTAATGAAGTTTGATTAAGATACGGAATTTTTAAGGGATACCAGCGTAATGTGTTCATATCAATAACAGAGATTGCAACTTCGATGTTGGATTAAAAATACAAGGTGCAGGAGTTTAATCTATTTGAATAATTTGAACCTTTAAAATTTCTTGACCTTGATTTTTATTTGATCGGGATTGGAATTATTTTAACGGGAAGGACTACCGCCGCTTCCCGAGAAACGACATACTCGGGACTAATGACCCCCCAGCCATTGACACGCCCGGAAACGACATACTCGAGCGAGGAAGCATTTGGATTTGGTGCGGCTCGCCAGCGCAGCTGGCAGCGGGCAGCGGCAGCGCGTAGCCTTGGGAGGGCGTGCGGGCCGTTGTTCGCCCTTCGGCGGCCGCTGAACTCGGCAGCCTCCGCGACGGCCTATTTTGCGTCGCTCCCCCTCCCCCCGACGCCCGAGTTAGCCGCTCCGCGCGCCAGGTGAGAATCTCCGTTCGCGTCGTGGTTGCCTAGCGGCGGTCTGCCTCGCTTACTCTCCACCCGCATGCAACCCCCCTCGCAACCGACATACTTGGAGAGGTGGCTCAGGGCATCAACTGATGTCGCTGCAGTTCCTCTGGCCGGGAGGTCCTAGCTTCGAAGTCCAGACGGTGGTAGGATTTTCGACACTGGCTGCATAGTTACGTCGAATTCAGTCGCTGTCTGGAGGAGAATTCTAGCGGCCGGCTGCTTCTGATCGGTAGTTTTCTGAGGTTTCTCCGATCAACTCCAGGCGAATGCCGGAGCAGTACTCTAACAAACGGGCCATGGACCGCGCGCGATCTTTCCTTTCTCTTCCTTGTCCTATCCGCACCCTTTACTTGCAACACATGTTGAGGGGCTGCTCGGGAGCTTAGAGTGTGAACGACTGGGGCGGTGCCCCGCAGGTGGGAGATACCTGGTTGGAAAAAAACCCGCTCGTTGTAGTGGGTCGGCGCCGAATCCCATCATCTAGTGGGTGAAGATCACCGCCACTTCTCGCGACTACTCTTTCGCGACTAATGACCTTAGCAGTTGACGCGCCAGGAATCACTAACAAATCAATCAATCAGCAAGCGACATGTAATTCCCAAGGCCAACTCGGTTCCAAGGCCGAGGAATCGACACTTCTAGAGCTGATTCCCGCATGAAAAAATTCTCTCTCTGATTGTGAAGGTTGGGCAGAGAAAATAAGAATTTGGAGAAGTGAGTTTCTCATACAAATTGAGAGTCATGCTCTGCTTTCAAGTGTTTCTTTTCTACGCGGTACATTAATAAAAAAATCGAAAACCGGAGATGAGTACTGATTATCCTTCTGTCAGTGGTGGCTTGTGAACTAGAATGAGAGACAAGTGCTATCATCAGGAAAGGATTTCGCACCATAATTAGATTAATCTTCATGAATTTTCTTTTTTCTTTTCTCTCCCACTTAAGCGAGAAACGAGCTGACTTTTTAATCGGTTATTTTACGAAAGTCGGCAAATACAATCGTGAACTAAATAAAGGTAATTTGACACACTGCTGGAAATCTCAGAATTGTTTAAGACATTTTACGGAAGGAAATTTAGTCTGCGTTCTGGAAGTGCCGCAATGTAGAGCACATTTGCATGCTGAGGCATTCTGGCCCCTAATAAATCGCATCTGTCAAATTGTCGATCGAGAAACCACCTCCCAGTCAGAATGCGAAATCGTGGTAATCCCACTGAGATAAGCATTTGCACCTCAAATGAAGCCGTTCGGTAAAATAACTTTTTGAGTACCAGCATTATAAACGACCTTTTCCATTGCAATAAATTGTTCATAAAAATGCATTTTATGGCACGGCCCATCTCCCCTCTCGTCCTCCCGCCTGTCCCCACCGCCGTTCCGTCCGTCCTCACGTGATGGATGGCGATGCAATCGACAAAAATCAAAATAAGCAAAAAACGTTAAAAACGCGTTTTCTCGACAGTTACACATCAAATCGAAAAAAATTAAATGTTCAATAATTTGCTAGAAGCTGCTAGAAGAGAGAAAGGGGGGTTGTCCTGTAGAAGAAAGAGAAGCGCCGACAATAGCAGTTCTCGTCGGTGAGAGGAGAGGGGAGGGTTCTCATCGTGGTGAGGAGAGGGGAACTTGTCCTACGGAAGAAGGCACATTGCAACGTTTGGTAACGTTGAGTAGCTTCTTGCAAATTATTGAACACGTATTTTTTATTTTTAAGTGAATAATTATTTATTTTTAAGTTAATAATTATTTTAAAAGAAAAAATGACTTCATAGTGGAATGCAACTTCGAACTTTTCTGACAACCCTTGATACGGAGGGAAGGGAATCTAATAGTACGTTCAAGAACCGTATAATTTTGTGGATTATGTAAGAAATAATTTCATTAAGGCCTAGAACGCATAAATTCCAAGTTAAGCACGATAATTACGTGTGTTGCCGGTTGCGCGTGAACTAGCTGTTTTCGAATGTCATTGTGTCCGTCAATGTTTAGTTTTTTCGTCTTAAATCTGATTGATGCACTTTCGGAGGCAATTCTTTATCCAGAATTTGAAGATTTATTTTTTTGGAAAATAAAGTTTTAAAAATGGAACAAAGCATCATCTTTCTTTTGCATAGACGGAACTACCCCACGACAGGAAAATGTTTCACGATTCCTGACGACGTTAGTGACAGTTATTTTCTCGATGTTTTGCTGTTTCTGGTTAAGGGATTCTGAGAACAGAATATTAAAAGAATTTGAATGTTTAACTGCAAACGTTTAAGATAAAAAATTCATATATAAAAACAAATGTTATGTTTCTAAGTGGTATTTAGCTTACCGCTTAGATGTACATTGCGATGCATAGTTTATAGAAAAACATTTTGTTGTGTAATGAAGTTTCAGGCAACATTTTGAAATCCTAGATTACTGCAAGTTTTTCTCGACTTTTCAAAAACGTGTTCGTAGAAAATTTTAGTGAAACATATACACCGACCCAATATTTATTGTAAACTAGTGGTGCTAAAACAGCATGTACTTTCTCGCCTGTGCTTCACGCAAAATTAAACAAAAATTACTCAAATTTTCGAAAAATTGTACATGACCTTACTTCAAAATCTACCTTTATGGAACAGATTTCATTAAAGAAAAAAAACTCCATCTTTAGTATTTTAGTTGTTGTAGGAAGAGGCCGAAAAAAATTTCTAATTTTTCAAATTTGAAAAACTCGGGGTTTTTAACAAACAGGAGACTTGTATCATTCTCTCAAACGTCCTCCACACTATCCAAAAACAAAATTTGATTAAAAACAATGAGATATTTTTTTTTAATTTTAAAAACGTCCCAGGGGCTTCATGTAAAGTGCCTCCCAAATTTAAAATATCTGTTGCAAATTCAAAGGGCCCCGACATCAGACAGATTGATCGGGGAATATCAGTGTTGGAGAAAATCCGCTGAACGATTTAGCCGCTAGCGTAGTTCGCACTCAGACGGACTGACAGACGTTTGCCGTCATTCGATTTTTCGGTATGAAGGACCCACGAAACGGATTCAGGCTACACCACGTGTTAAGAGGATTTCCTCCCCTAAATATTGCCACGGGATTTATCCACTTAGTTACTAGGGCCCTGTAATAAGAGTTTTCTGCGGAAATTCGTCGTTTTTTTTTCGCGCAGCATTGCATTAACTTTCTCTCTACTCCGTACTGAGAAAGTGAAAACGGTGCAAACTGCAAGTTAAGAATTAGGGGAAGTAACCAAGCCCTGTTCTGAAACGGAGACTGCAGTGATAAAGACAATTGGAGGCAACGGCGCAACTTGGTGGGGCGGAGCGGCGCCGGGCGGGGCAGCAAAAATAACGACAGGCAGGCGGCGGCGGCGTCGCCGTCGCCGTCTTCGTCGTCGTGGTCCGCGACTGAAGCTTGGGCCTGTTTTATTTCGAGCGGCGTGGTGGGGCGGGGGCAGTGTGCGCCGCGCGGGCCGCTAATGAAGACAACGCACGTCTCCTCCGCTCAGCCCCCGCGCCGCCGCTGCTGCTCGTGGAATACGCGCGGGTGGTTGTCCCTGCAGATTACCTGCTTACTCTCTGAATTTGAATCAGTGAAATTGTCCCTGATTCAATCAGTGAGAGCCGAAGTCACTGATATCTTCAGTCGAAATGTGTAGTTTCGCTGACAATCAGCGAATATATGAAGGTTTCCATAATGACCGCCTGCATTTCACTGGTCGTCAGTGGTACAAGTGCCGCGCCACCATCGCTCACTGATCGTTCAGTCACGTTGGATTAATTTGTTACAGATTTTAACTGATTCAAACAGTGAAGTTTTACCGATTCAAAACGTGGACCCAAATTTCATTGATTTGTTCAGTTCAATTCACTGATTGTCAGTGGCAGGATTAAAACTGACACCATCAGTGAATAGTCACTGTCAATCAGTAGTTTTCAGACTGATTCAGACTGAGAGAGTAGGTTGCTCGGGGCATTAATTGATGTCACTGCCTCTGAACGGGAGGTTCTATGGTTCGAATCCGGACGGTGGCAGGATTTTCGAGACTAGCTACAGAGCTGGGTCAAATTCAGCCGATGTCTGCAGGAGAATTCTAGCTGCGGCTGCTCTAATCGGTAGTTTTTTCATGGTTTCTCTGATCAACACCAAGTGAATGCCAGAGCAGTACCCTAACAAACGGGCCGCGGACCGCGCGCGATCTTTTCTTCCCCTTCTTTGTCCTATACTCAACCCTTACTTAGACACTAAAACACACTATCACTTGTCGAGAGTTTAGAGATTGTCTAGGATGGGGACGTGGGAGATACTTGGCTGGGAAAAACCCTGCAAGCTGACGTAGGTCGGCGCAGGATCTCGCCACCCAGCTGAGGAGGATCTCCGCCACCTGCTGCAAGGAAAATATGGGACTAATGACTTCAGCAATTGAAGCGTCCAGAAGCACTAATCAATCAATCAATCATTAACGCTGCTGATCAACCACCGGGTGCGTTTCAGCGGAACGCTCTTCGTTTGGGGATGCGTCAGAATCATCACAATCCCGATGTCCGATGGGATGAAGTGAGTTGCGTGAAAGTGGGAACAGTTCTGGGGCGAACGGGGCGAGAGAAAATACCCAGACCTCCGCTGGCATAATAAACTTGGCATCTGATTGTTTTTTCTCACGTAGTGATCGCAAACATTGCTTTGCCTCCTTCGAAATCATCATAAATGAATCAGAATGATGAGAAACTTTTTCCTTATACGCAATTGATACTTGAGCAACTATTGGACTGATTGTGTACTGCACTACTACGAACAATAATGTGATGTCACGAAACAATTGAACATTGTTTAAGACATCGTGGAATAATTACGCTTTGCATTGTACGTCACATCCAGGTGGGGGGAACTAGGGGGGCCAAGGTCTCGGATTCGGTCGATTCATCAGCTTAGACTACGGTCTCTTAGACCATGGCTTGAACAGAAGACTCTTTAATATGCATTTCATCCACAACGCATGTTTGGCATTTTTTATGAATTATATCAAATAAATCTGAATAGTTCCGAATAGTCTTTGAAATTTCTTTAAACGATTTTGGAGTTTATGCATTTTTAAAAAATAGTATCAATAGTTCACATATAATCAACTAGTCCCTTGAAATTGTTCACGTTATTTCATTCCTCTCTTTCGATTTGTTTGCGCAAATTCAAATGCACCTCAAAATTTTATTGCATTCATTAAACGATTTAAAATTTATTAATTAATATTAATACCCATTTGTACCTACAAGTGCGTTATTTTTGGGAATAGAAAATCTTTTCTTATTATCCAATTAATATGATACTAATATCTCGCAGAACTTTAAAATCACCTCATTTTATAGGTGACTTTTTGTCAGTGCATGCTTAAGATCTTTAATCTTGTAGTCCACTTTTCATCGCCATCAAACAGAAGGCAAGGAAAACAATAAATATTTTTTCTTTCATGACATCCACAAATCCACTCCCATTTTTCAACGACCTATTTTTATCATTGAACACATGATTGATGCACAAGCACCACCCAGGAACACTCAGCGAGCGAAAGGACTGATTCGTGAGTCACTGCTGTGGGTCGCCGGCGGTCGCAAGGCAATCCACCTGACGCAGATATACTTCGATTAAAACATTACGTTCATTGACACTTGTCAGCTGCAACGCCGTCATCTAATCGAGAGCTTGCACGTCTCTGTAGTGACGTTCAACCTCCCGATTTGAAGACTGCGTTTCAATTGACCAAGTGTAAACAAACTTACTGTTTTAATCAAAATATAGATACGCAGAGGCGCTCTTCAGTCAGTCGGATGCGTGACAGACTCTGATCGAGGAAGATGCTCTTATTTTACTTTTGTTAATTATCATAAAGGAAAGGTACTATCTTCGAAATGATTGTGCATCCAAACATTCAAACATTCGATTGCAGTACGGAGCCTTATGGAGTGTTGCCCTCTCTTTCTGTCGAATACAATTTTACATAAGAATTCAGTTGTGTTGATCTTAGACAAGTGAATTTTTTACCAGTTATTATCAGAACTCTTATGAATATGATGACTATTTTATAGTGAAGTTATATGGTTTAATTACGAAGATGGTGTTGGAAGAAAGTGCACGAAACTTTTCGCCAGCTGGTGGAATACCATGCAAACCCACATACTATTCAAATTTTGCAGTGATACGGAGTATTAGAAATAGTGTTTTAGAGACGTTTTGCATCAAGACCTTGCGTTACCTCCGCGCAGTCAGGGAAGTTGCATCGGCACTGCCAGAAACAAGTATCAACAAGCGCCAAATTTGTCGCGTGAAGGTTGTTTCACTACTGATGGCAAAGGTAATATCCGGTTTGTTTTCAGTTTCAGGGGCACAGTAAAGCGTTCTTAATATTTCTACTGAAGTCTGTTGTAAGGATATTGTGAACCAACTGAAAAACTAGTGGTGCTTCAGAATGGCACAGACTTTCCCGTATTAGTTTTCTATTTCTTTGGGTCTCCGCTAGCTATTTGGAATTGCCACATACTCTTGCAAGCTGCCATCTATCACCGTCAAAAATATTTTTTTTGTCATTTCCTTAATTTTGCGGTTTCCTATTGGTAGAACGGAAATATTAATTTTAGATTATTAAGAACACAAAAACCTAGCCCTAAATGACAATTTTCTTTTAAGAATTATGTGCCGTTATAAAGAAAATTGCGTTTTAGCGCTACTAAAAATGGGAAATTTCAAGCCCATTTTTACAGAAAATTTTGAGTTTTCAAAATACTTTATTTGAAGTTATTGAAAAAAATTAAATATATTGAAATTGATGTAGATTCTTCCTGTTGATCCTGGTATATAATTTGATGCGTAGATAGTACGAATAAATATATATTTTGACCACAAAGGATCAATCAATATTGACTTCAGGAATTAAAACTTCAAATACATTTATTTATGGCTCATCGTTTCGCACGTTTAGTACGTGCTTTGTCAAGAGCAATACAATGACAACGTTTGACAATGCTATACAAATTAACGTAAAACAATAGAATTTAAAATTATTGAGACTATTTCACTCATGTCTGTCCGCGTCGTAAGTATCCAATGGTAAGCAAGATATATTCAAATTAAACCAATCCCAGATGTTTATCGCCATCAGCTTGTTTACCTATTTTTATCGCTGTAAAACATTTGTTTACCTTTTTAAGATAACGATATATTGTTTCACCTCCAAAACAGCTTGTGTGCATCAATATAATGTGTCGTTTTGGTTATGTTTAAAACTCTCAAACAGAATATAATATTAAAAATTTAGTGCCGAAAAACAGCGAAAGGAACAAAGAAAGCGTGTGGAAGCAATTTCAAGAATTTTGTGAAGAAAGAAAATACAATTGGACAGCACAAACTACAAATGAGGAATTTACACATATTTTAGGTAATTAATATACGAAGATTAGATGGTGAAGAGTACAAAGAATATGCTATCAAAAGTAAGTGGAACGTTATATAAAAAAAATATTTAGGAAAATACATTAATGAGTGCACACGTGTGTTCAATCCATTCGAAATCGACGAATTGCGCTGCTAATTCATCTTTTACATCTTCGACTTCAAATACTTCCACGGAAGGCCAAGACTTGGAAAACAACCTCCTACAACTTTAATAATTGTGCCTCCAATAAATGTTCTTGTAAGTAGCCTGTTATAATTGTTTTTCGAACGTTTTATTACCATAAAATTGAAACATATTTGAAATCATTTTCTGCATTAAACTGTAATTCAAATGTTACTTGATTATAAGTTATTCCAGGAGGCAGTGATAAGTCGGAGCTGAATGAAAGGTTTTCATTTTTCGAATGTAATTTTGAGTAATATTTCCCTTTTTGTAATTCCTGTGATTTAAATTATCCTTTCAAATCATGTAATGTGTTTATTCGTGAAATAGTCACACTAAATGTCACTCGAAGTGCTGTGCTCGCGTAAATTTCCACTCCCTCGCTACAGCGAGGCGTGAATTTACCGGCTAGCACAGCACTTCTCGTGATGGACTATTTCACGCATGTCTGTCCGCGTCGTAAGTAGCCAGATGGTAAGACAAGGATCTATTCAAATTAAACCACTCCCAGAATGTTTATCGCCATCAGTTTGTTTTACCAATTTTTATCGCTGTAAAATCTTTGTTTTCCATTTTTACAGATAACGCTAGCACATTGGTTTCACCTCCAAAATAGCTTGTTGGTATCAATATAATTTTAAAATGTGTCGTTTTGGTTATGTTTAAAACTCCGAAATAGAATATATTATTAAAATTCAGTGCCGAAAAACAGCGAAAGGAACAAAGAAAGCGTGTGGAAGCAATTTCAAGAATTTTGTGAAGAAAGAAAATACAAATGGACAGCACAAACTACAAATGAGGAATTAACACATTTTAGGTAATTAATGTGCGAAGATTAGATGGTGAAGAGTGCAATGAATATGCTATCAAAACAATGTGGAACGTTACATAAAAAATTATTCAGGAACATACTTTAATGAGTGCACACGTATGTTCAATCCATTCGAAATCGACGAATTCCGCTGCTAATTCATCTTGTATATCTTCCATTTCAAATACTTCCACGGAAGGGCAAGACTTGGAAAACAACTTCCTATAACTTTAATGATTGTGCTTTTAATAAATGTTCTTGTCAGTAGCCTTGTTATAATTGTTTTCCGAAAGTTTTATTACCATAAAATTGAAACATTTTGAAATCATTTTTCTGCATTAAACTGTTATTCAAATGTTACTTGATTATAAGTTATTCCAGGAGGCAGTGATAAGTCGGAGATGAATGAAAGTTTTTCATTTTCGGTTGTAATTTTGAGTAATACTTCCCTTTTTCGTAATTCCTGTGATTTAAATTATCGTTTCAAATCATGTAATGTGTTTATTCGTGAAATAGTCATACTAAATATCACTCGAAGTGCTGTGCTAGCCGGTAAATTCACTCCTCGCTACGCGAGTCGTGAATTTACCGGCTAGCACAGCACTTCGAGTGATATTACTTATGATAATATTTACATTGCTTTTACATCAAAGCATAACATATCACAAAAACGTTGAAGGCTTGTCAAATCAAGTAGTTACATTTGGCAATTATGGAGAGCAGCACATTTAGATACGTTAAGGAATTATATAAATTATAAATATTTCAAATAATAGAATGAACAGTGGGATTGGCAAAAAAATACAATTATGGAAGTTGGTGCAGTATTAACATCTTATGAATTTGGGTTGAGTTTTTGTACGTCACTTTTAGTGTTCATCGCATTATTTAATATGATATTAACATTTCGGCAATTAGCCTTTTTGAGGTTGTTTCTCATGATGCAAAATTTTGACTCTATCAAATGCAATGGATTATCAACCGTTGCCATTGTATTGCTCTTGACAAGGCACGTACTAAACGTGCGAAACGTTGAGCCATAAATAAATGTATTTGAAGTTTTAATTCCTAAAGTCAATATTGATTGATCCTTTATGGTCAAAATATATATTTATTCGTACACATTTACGCATCCAAAATTACATATATGTACTGTTGAAAAAACAAAAAAATACCTCAAAATAAACTTTACGTCATATATAAAGAGTGGAATTAGCACTATCCGATCGAAAAGTTTGAAGAAATTGTTTTTAGCCATTTTGAGAAAATGGCGTTTGAAGCGTTTCTGAAAATGCGGAAATTTGAGCTAGTTTTCACCGAAAACAGTTGTGTTTCGATAAACTTTACTTGACATTATTAAAGCACATGTACTCATAAGTATAATAATGTGAACAATTCCGCCGCTAGTGTAAATATTAACGACGTGACAGACAATAAAAAAAATATATTTTCGTAATTTTTGTAAAAACAAAAGAATTCATCAATATGGCGTTTATGTCATCTCATATGGTACATTTAGCACTATCCCTACAAAACGTTTTAAAGTAAATAATTTTGAGCCCTTTTGAGAAAATCTAGTTTTTGTAATTTTTAAAATTGCACATATTGCACGCAATGTTGCGCGATAACTACTAAAATTTTCAAAAGAATGTACATGACCTTAAACAAAGAATCACTTTGGAAAGCACATTTTATTTGAAGGAAAAATCTCTATCTTCAATTTTGTAGTTGGAGAAAGACGCCGAATAAAAATTCAAACTTTCACAATTTCAAAATTGTGAGTTTATCTGTTAAAATCGGACCTATGCCATGTTAATAATGTATTTTTACTCTATTCATACACGAAATTTAAAGAAACAAATTGGAGCCGTTTTGAGGAAATTTGGAAATGTCCGGGGGGCTTCATGTAAAGTACCCCCAAATTTTAAATAAGCTTTTTCAAAATCTCAAAGCTTCGACTAGAACCAGATCGACCGGAGAATATCCATTTTGGAAGAAATCGTACGTATGGTTTAGGCGCTAGCAGTGTTCACTGACGAACGGACACAGACAGACGGAGACAAGACGGACGGAGACAGACGGACGGAGACAGACGGACGGAGACAGACGGACCGGAGACAGACGGACGGAGACAGACGGACGGAGACCGACGGACGGAGACCGACGGGACGGAGACCGACGGACGGAGACCGACGGACGGAGACCGACGGACGGAGACCGACGGACGGAGACCGACGGACGGAGACCGACGGACGGAGACCGACGGACGGAGACCGACGGACGGAGACCGACGGACGGAGACCGACGGACGGAGACCGACGGACGGAGACCGACGGACGGAGACCGACGGACGGAGACCGACGGACGGAGACCGACGGACGGAGACCGACGGACGGAGACCGACGGACGGAGACCGACGGACGGAGACAGACGGACGGAGACAGACGGACGGAGACAGACGGACGGAAGTTTTCCTTTCAATATCAAGGACCCAGAAAATAAGGTTTCTGGCTACACCACGTGTTAGGGGATTTTTTCTTAATCTAGCAACTGGTTTATATCCACTTTTTTGTTATCACGGCCCGGTAATTAATTTTTTTCCGCCGAAAATTCGCCATTTTTTTCGCGCAGCATTACATAACTTTCCCTATTCTACGTATATCACTCGCCCGTATAGGCCGAGTATACGCCCGTGTAGGGAAAGTAATAAATTTACATACGGTACTCACGATGACATTGTTACACATTGTACAGTTTTTCACTAGACCCCATTTTTGTACATTTTTTTGTTTCTAAGCAAAAGAGAAATGTATTTATTTATTTGTCCCATATCGAGGTAACATTTTCAGGGAATCATATCTTTGCGATAATTGTACTTGGATTATTCATGCATGTATTCCATCAAGTCGTCTTTTTGAACCTGCCATGTAAACATCCATTTTTAACACCCGACTTTTTGCTCACCGAGGCAACCGAAACCCTGACGACATGCAGATCAGCTCGCTGTGATTTCCGCGCTTCGACAAGCAGCAGGTTATGTAATGTCTGAATACTAATTGTTGCAAAACCATTACTTACAATGCTACGTAGCACTTAAAAATTTACATTTATGGATTTTCAAAGGTGTTGAACAAGCTGGTAAAATTTCACATCATTCCAGTTATCTGCTGAGAAGTGGCAACACTATTCCCCATAAGCGCTGTTCTGCAATCAAATGTTTGGACGCTCTATCGAATTTTCACTTATTTTTTTTTCAAATTTGTTAGAATATTCGTGATGTTAGGTATTCCATATTTTTGAATATTTTTGTATCTTTATAATAAAATCTTCTGTATTCACTTCCAGTGTTCTAGGAACGTATACAAGCCCACACGTATAAACTCTGACTGCTATTTACTGGAATTCCTGCTAACTACGACTTGTTGGCAGCTCCGTGGCGTGTGCTAGTAGCTTAGTGCGAAGACTGTCATTTAAAATTATGTTCTGCTGGCGGTGGCGCGGACGCGCGTTTGCGCTGCTGATGGCGGGAGTTCACCACTGCACGCCATTGCAACGCGATTCCGCCACTCGTTTAACCCTCTTCTGTACCGACTTCGAGTCCCTGGGTCTCCATCTTCGCGAAACTTCGAATACGTCCATGTAAGTTTTTTTTTTATCACATTGATTCTTCTTATACATTTTCCTTCTACAGTTTAAGTAATGGTTCGCGAGATTACTCTTGTAGAATGCCTTTCAGGGAAATTATCAGCCTTTCTTGGCGCGCAGGACACCTAGGGACTCCACGTCAGTAGCTGAGTAACTTTCACTGAGTGCCCGTCCATTTTGTTCTCTTGCGCCTCTGAAGAAAGTGCAATGTACAGAAAAACAAGTCTAGTCTATTGAATGTGTAAATATTAATGACCATGATTTGGAAGAAAATATTGCGCAATGGGTACAGTAGTTTTGAGAGCATCTTCGGATCATCAAATTGAAAATGATTATTACTCAACATAGTACAATTTTGTTTAGAATCTGTTGAAGATAATGAATAGGAATATCTTAATGAAGAACTCGAATAAGAAATAACTCAGAATGCAATATAGTATTACGGAAAGATGTTTGATGTGCAAGAATCGTGCAGGAAAAGAGGACTAAAGAAATGTGTGTCAAAACTATAGTGTTTGCGGTAGTAACAGTTTTATACTTAATTTTCAGTTCTAATGTTACAGTAGTTTTCATTAATACTTATTTTAATGCTCAAGAAATTTTTATTTTAAAAGCTATATTCGTTAAATTAAAGGTCTGCATAATTTTATTCAACCATTCCTAATCACATGATATTTTCTCATTAGATAACTTATTAACAAATATATCCTGATTACTGTTTTTTTAGTCATAATTTATCGTAAGTTTCAATGTTTCTCACCCAAATGTAAATCAATACTGTAATATTTGAAACACCATGTTATGAGTCCACGGGAATCCACGTCGGTACCAGTGTGACTGAATTCTCATGTCGGCATATAGGGGTGAAACCAATGCTTTGCTAGCCGCCAGGCAGCGGCCGTAGGCTTCACTTGACTAGCACCCTCTTGCCAAATTCCGTGGCTGCTGCCATTCACCAAACCACAGTTATTGGCTCCGAGCTACGATAAATATAGCAAACACATACCAAACAACTTCCAGTATTAGGTTGTACAAAAACTAGTGGTGCTACAACGGCACATACTTTCCCGTGTTATTGGAAACAGTTACGTAGTATTGAAATATTGTACTTTCTGCGCTACTAACATCTATATTATTTCAAAAGTCCAATTCACCCACGCAGCAAACAACTCACTGTTTCCATCGCAATATTGTCAAAACTATATGAATTCTACAATTGCATAAAAATATAATATAAAGTTTTGTAAACATGAATTGGAAAAAACAAGCCTGATACCATACAGCCATATCAAGTCACAACAGTTACATGTAATTCACAGAAATTCGCGAGAGCGGAACGGAATTCCATTGTTGCAAAGCGAATTCTTTCATGAAGGTCATGTACATTGTTTTGGAAATTTTAGCAAGTTTTGCGTAATATTGCGTGCAATATGGGCAATTTAAAAAAATTACAAAAACAAGATTTTCTAAAAACGGCTTCAAATTTTTTCTGTAAAGTTTTGGTAGGGATATTACTAAATGTACTCTGAGATGACAAACGCCAAATTGTTCTATTCTTTTGTTTTTTTTAAAATTACAGAAATGAATTTTTTCACTTGTATCTCACGTCGTGAATATTTACATTGGCGTCGATTTGTTCACAATTATATTTGTGGGTATATGTGCTTTAAATAATGTATACATTTTCTCGACAACAGTTTTTGTGAAAACTAGATCGAAATTCCGCCTTTCCAGAAACGCTCAAATGTCATTTTCTCAAAAATGGCTCCACACTTTTTACTTTCCCCTATACATACGTAAATACAGAGTAATATACATAATATAAAGTTATGTAATGCTTTACACGTTATGGGGTCCCCTGATACCGAAAAAGTATTTTTTTCAAAACGTCCATCCGTCCGTCCGTGAACAACACTAGCGCCGAATCCATAATAATAAGAATAGAGTAAAATACACTTACAAAGGTGGCTTAGGACCCATTTTTACGGTTAACTCTGAATGTTCGGAAATTGCAAAAGTTTAAAATTTTTTCGGCGTCTTCCTAGAACTACAAAATTGCAGATAGAGATTTTTCCTTCAAAGAAAAATTGTTTTACAGAGTGAGTTTTTCATTAAGGCCACGTACGTTTTTTGAAAATTTTTGTAGTTTTCGCGTAATATTGCGCGCAATATGTGCAATTTTAAAAAATTACAAAAACAAGATATTCTCAAAAACGGCTCAGATTTTTTCTTTAAACTTTTGTTAGGGATAGTGCTATATGTACTGTATTAGATGATATAAAATCCATATTGCTCTATTTTTTCGTTTTTTCAAAAAGCGCAAAAAAGTAATTTTTGACTTGCCTCTCACGTCGTTAATATTTACATTAGCGCGATTTATTGTCATTATTATGTTAATGAGTACAAGTGCTTTAAATAATGTCAAATAAAGTTTCTCGAAAATTGAATATTTTTTTATGAAAACTAGCTCCAAATTCTGCATTTTCACAAACGCGGAAGTTTCATTGTAGAATTTTAATCTACAGTATCTACAATCTACAGTAATCTACTCAGTTAAATCATGATGTTAAGAAATATTGCTATGCAAATAAGAATGTAAATTTTAGTAGTATGTAAAATAGATATTGATCGCTTATGACCAAGCGATTTGTTTTAGAGCGATCTAAAATTAATTAAATAAATAAATTTAAAAAAAATAGTCGACCGCTCCCAATTAACTGTGCTTTCAGAAAATGAATAGTGCTGCTGAGCAGTTGGATACATCGTAAATTATAATTTGTAAATTCATTGTTATTTCTTTATTCGTTTCTTCTTCGAGCTTTTGTTATACGACCTGTCTTCTTTCTTCATCTAAATATTTTCTTGTCGGGTAACATTTTAAAACTTACAATAAAAATGACTATTTAATAAGACAGAACAGCGTATTAATATTAAGTGGCCATAGATAAGAAGACATGTTTTAAAGAGAATTGATCATACAAGAACTGTTAGAGGGTCTAGGGTCGGCACTAAATGCACGACTGTATTTCCTGGTATTTGTTCATTAGCTTGTTTCGGTATCGTAGGCACTGGAAGAAAGTTCCTGGTTTTTATTAATTTAGTTAGAATAATCAATTATCGTTGCCCATTTCTACGAAAGAGAGGACGCAGATCTGTTTCATGGGTCTTGTTTCTATTCGCCTGGTGAAGTTAGGTCTTTCAAGTTTATTTTACCGTCGCCTAAATTAGAACATCTGTGGAACGTCTCGTGGAAAAGGATTGAGTACGCAGATTTATCACCCGCGCCGACTAGCACGTTTCAAACCGTGCACGAATTTGAAGTTAATAAAAGTCATGAACGAGAATACCTGAAAAGAAATGGAGGTAATGGGAAATTAATGGGAGGGAACGTTAATTCAGAAGAAAATATCGAACACAATAGCAGGAAGCAACATAATAGCAAATAGAAATTAACCCGTGGGTGCCTCTATTTCCGGAATACTTCCTGAACAACTCAACAAGAAAAAATATATTTGCAAAGAAAAATACTTGCTACATTCGATAAAGCTGATTTAAACCACCTTCGTTTAAACTACCCTGCTTTAAACAGAGGATTTTTTCTAAATTTAGCCACTGGATTTATCCACTTTACGTTACCAGAGCCCTGTGTTAAGAGTTTTTCTGCCCAAAATTCGCAGTTTTTTTCGCGCAGCATTACATAACTTTCTCTCTACTGCGTAAGCGGTAGCGGAACATATGTAATGCTGCAACAAAAAATGACGCTTTTTTGACAAAATAACTCGTAAAACAGGGTTTTTCTTGCTCCTATGTTTAGTAAATTACTTTTTCTAATACCGATCGCAGTTAAAATCCACATTGGTTCCTTAATACTGAAAATGCTTCTTTTTTTTCCAAAACGTCTGTCTTCTTTGAAACACGGTAACGCTTAAATCACTTAAACTATTCGGAGAACTTTTGTAAAAATTAATATTCCGATCTATTGATTGAATCACATTTTGTATTCAATCAGTATTAATTGATTCAATTCCTAAGGCTATTAGTCCCGCGAGTGAAGTGCATGTCTTTTTTTCTCGGGAGTTGGCGATGATCTCTCACCGAATGATGATATCCGGCGCCGACCTGCCCGTCAGCTAGCAGGGTTTTTCCCAACCAGAAACCTCCAGCGGCCAGCGTGGCACCGCTGACTTGTCCTAGCCGGGACGAATTCTAAGCTCCCTACCGGTTTCCCGGCATATGTGGTAGTGTAGTTGCATGTAAGTGTGTGTGCAAGTAAGGGGTGAGGTTAGGACAAGGAAAAGGCAGGAAAGACCGCGCGCACTCCGTGGCCTGTTTGTTAGGGTACTGCTTCGGGATTCACCTGGTATTGATAAGAGAAACCAAAGAAAACTACCGATCAGGAGGAGCCGGCTCCTAGGATTCTCCTGCAGACAGCGACTGAATTCGACCTAGCTATCTAGGTAGTGTCGAAACCTGCCACCTGCGGGGCTGGAATCTCGAGCCTCTCGGTCAGACACTGCAGTGACATTAGTTGATGCAGTAAACCACCTCTTCTGGTGATTAATCAATCTATCTGGCCCGACTTGAAGCCCTATTATTTTGAAAATCCTTTTTTTAAATTTTGAGGTTTCTTTATCCGAAGCCGTTGAGACATTTTCAAAATTATATAAAAAATGTCTTCAATTAAAAAAATTCTTGTAAGAAAATACTGGAATATATTTTTAAATAACACAAAAATTCGATTTCCACTGTAAAAAATGAATTTTCGAAAAAGTTCGATATTTTTTTAATCTTTCTTGCATCAATATTATTGAACATATACATTTTTACTCAATTAAAATAAGGTCTCTACAATTAGCTTTTAATTAATGCCATACACATATTTTGAAATATTGGTAGTTTTCTTCCAATTTTCAATGCGGAACTTGTATAAAGCGGAAATCTAATGTGAATGTAAATCGCGGTCCTATCAAACATATAGTTTACAGTCCTTCATTGCATAATGCAAAATCTTGTACAATACGAAAAAAAACTGGTCCCTTGAGATTCAGCATTAGGCAAGTTTTACTGTGGTATGTATTGTATGCCTTAGTATGTATAAAAGTATTTTATAATAAAAACACTTAAATTAATTTTTTGAATTTCGATGTTAATGTCCAGGTTAATGAGTGAGAGGACTTGCGGTGAACGTGTAAAAAACCAAGTCGAATATTTGGGACAACATGAGAATAAGCAGAAATATGCATTGGAGCCAATCATTGCTGCACTACCACCATCAGCAGGTGGAGCACAACAACACTCTTTTAAGAGTCGACTATCAGGTCCAGCAATGGCTAGGCGTCGAAAAAACTACCTGAAGAGTGGTGATGGAAAGGAACTAAACAGGCCTTGCGCCTGTGACAACATTGTTTCCATCCAAGCCTTCAGCTTTATTGAAACTTGTTTGAAGCAAATGCACCAAGAACTGTCAAAAAAATTGTGACTGCCAGAAGGCAGAGCTTAAATGCTCATATTAGTGCCTCAATTGCGAGAAGAGTTCTGATAATACGACAGTGGTTACTAATGATGACCTAGAGGATGAATTAGAATTGGAGGAGGAGATTAAGCCAGATTTCCCAACCTATGGAACTGACAAAGAGGGTGGAAGTGGAGCAGGACATTCCACAAAGTAATAGTAAATACCAAACCTTAAGAAATAATACAATACACAATGCCGAGAGTAATAAAATTCCATTTCTCTATTTCTATGTAACAGATGACAATGAAAAGCCAGGGCTGTCAAACAAAAAGATGCTTCTATGAAGGTGAGGGGCATCGGGTTCGAAAATATTTAATTTTCGTTTTACCTCGTTTATTACCAACTTTGCTTTTTACAGTTGGAGTGATTCAACAGCCCTCATATTTAGTAACAGGCAACTATATTGCTTGCAACTAATTATAATTACGTATAGGAGTTAGAGAGTTAGTGAGCGAGGGTAAGTGAGGTGCCATTCTCACAGTAACATCTAAGTATTTTTTGCCTTTGGGTTCGACGTGCGGTAGCGGCGCAACTGTTTATCAGACAAAGAACCTCTAAGTCCTAAAGTGTAGACAATTGTATAATCTTTCATCTCATATAAGGTCAATATTTACAAAAAATGCGTAGTTTCTGAGCTACATTGTGATAAAATGCGACGAATCCCATTTTCACAATTTTCTTCATAAAAACACGAAAATTCACTTTGCTCTAGCGGCTAAATGGTACGTTGAAGAAAAAAATCCTTCAGATATAAAATGTAGGCAATTTTATCTTCTTTAATTTTATGTATGACCTTTATTTACGAAAAGTGGATGGTTTTCGAGTTATGTTGAAAAACTGAAAAATGTAGGATTTTTAACATGTTTTTGCGAAAAAAACGTATTTCCGGGCAAAAGTTTTGTTAACAAACATGATATTCGTGTTCATTGACCCCAAAAACATATAGAATCCAAAAATCAAAACTACACCAAAACTTTCCGCTATTTGCCATTTTTGTGCACCGTTTGACTGGACTAATATGTAAGTATCGTATGGGAAGCAAACAGGTACATGCTGGGTACAAGCCGTAAAAAATTGGGAAACATGAAAAACACGTGCATAATGGTGCAAAAAGAGCAGTACCTGTAAATATACGTAGTACTAATTTGATGGATCAATAGGCCTGGCATGATGTGTATATAAAGCTTATAAAGTGTGAAGGGTTTGCTGTTTGAAGTTGGGATTTAATATGGAGCTATTTTCACTTTTAAAATAATGAGTTCTGTAAAGTGCTGATTGCTCGTACAGATCACGTGGTGTATATTAGTTATATAACAATAAACATGGTATAACAGCTCGCTATATCACTGGCACAGACAAAACGTGCGCTATTTACTTTCTCTGGGAAGTTATTCAAAACCCAGGGTGACTTAATATTTTCACTTTTTTTTGGAAATGTTTGTAAGAAGAACAAATTAGAAACTGTTTGTAGGAATGCAATAGCAGGAAGACACTTTCTTTTAAACTTTTGGAATATCTAGGAAGTTAGGATAGAATTGCAGAATAATAAAATTCCGAAACAGTTATCAATAACATGAAAAAGTATGTGTTAGAGCACCACGGATTTCTTCTTCCATCCCCAGTGCATCCAGTGTAATATTTCTTCCCTTCCTCTCGAATTTTCCTCTCTCTCTCTCTCTCTCTCTCTCTCTCTCTCTCTCTCTCTCTCCGCACCCTCCAAAGAGGGTTTTCCCGACCTCCGACTCTGTAGCCACTGCGCGCCCCAAGCGGCGCTGGACGAAATTGCTCCTGGGATTACTCCATGCCCCCTCCCGCAAGCGGACAAATGAAGCGCATCCCTCTCCGGGCGCCCGATACAAACGAATCGGCGCTGCCTGATTAAGCGCCGCGCCGCGCCTCCGAATTAATAATAACGGGCGCCGCTAAGTTAGCGTCGACAAACGGTCCTCCTTCGTCAACGTCCCGCCCCCGTTCTGCCCACTCCCCGCCCCCCCCCCGTTCGGATACTCCGCGTTCCCCGTTCGGTGTGCCGAAGACAAGTTCATAATCGCTTTCCAAATGTAGAGTGGTACCTAAAACAATAGTAATTTATTAAATAATTAAATGAAAATCAATAATCTGTGTATAATTCTTATTAAATATTGATGAAAAAGACTAGACAAATGTACGTGTATTAAGATTAATTCGTAGGTTATGTGGAAGGCATGCAATACAAATTTTTACTAGAAATGTATTATACACGCGTAAATAATACTAGAACTAACTATTGCTGTGAAGATGTCACTTATTTAGGAACGAAAAAGTTTCATCTCCCGGGGTTATTTTGGATTTCAAGTGCTCTGAACAAGAAACTTAATTCACCAAAGAGACCGTGAGTTCACGAATATAAAAGAGAGCCTGTTCTCTGCAAGTCGCTCTGGCGAAGCTGGAATCTGTGCTGACCTGAACGTCGTGGAGACTTGGTACCCTCTGAATTGCACAAAAAAAAAACAACAAAAAACAAACAAACAAACAAATAACACCACCGTGTTAAGTACTAGAGACTGTCCCTATGTAATCACGTCAGTCCCGGAGTATGAGGCTATTGAAAGTAGTTTAGAGTTCGTGAATTCTAAGAAAGTATTGTTCTGTTAGTGACGTTTCAAAGCTTAAGAATAGTGGAAACTTTAAAGAGATTTGTTCATACAACAGTTGTGTCAATTGGTGTAAGAGATTCATTGAATTGGAAGATTTTGTGAATGGTGTGAAATATCGAATATAAAATGAGAAATAGTAATATTCCAAATGACGACACAGATGAGCTAAAGTCTTATAACAAACAATTTATTATTCAAGCAGAAATACTAAATTTTCGAACACTATTTTCGTCTTTCCGAGAGAACAACCCCTTGACACGCAATGTCCATAGAACTACGAGAGAACCATTTTATCACCACTTATTAAAAATAAAACTCCAACTGACATCTACCTCGAATAAACGGGATGGTCATTGCAACGGCCAATAAGGAGATAATTTTTCAGAAAAAAAACGTCAAAGTTTTTCGCCATTGTTAGGCGTTGCATATATGAAGACCTCGGGGCAATAATATGCTAGGCCAAGATAAGTACGTTTTGAGAAAAAGGAGAGTAAAGGATTAGATATTGCATTCTACACATTGGGATAAAAAATTAATTTATGAATTACACTGTCATCTTGCAGAGAATCTTTAAAATAAAACCCAACATCTAGATACTTGTACGTGGCATCGATAAACACTTATATCTCAATTTCATCCGAAATGTGGAATAGCTTGTTATTGCCCCTAGGTCTTCATATCATGACGTGAGCTGTGTCTTATTTGCTCGCTTTCTCTGCCACTTCTAAGCATACCCCTTTCGTGCGATGGAGTGGAGATTACGTGCGAGATTTTATCGCATGAAGTTCGACACCGAGCGTTTTGTGACGGTCGATTTTAAGGGGTACAGATTGCCCCAAACAGTTACGCACGTTTCTGTCGTATTTTACCGAATGCCATACTTATAAAGGAATGGACCAGGGACATACATACTTTCGCTTAGAAAACAATTCAATGGTTACTGACCTTTTATTTCATATTACAATACCTTGAATTTCGAAAAGTAAGACGGACGAAAAGGGTTTTCGTTAGTTGTGGGAACTTCCTTTAGATTTCATCTGTGTTCCAAATGTTACATATTTTTTAGAACCATCTGTATACATTCTCCTCCTTCCGCAAGGGCGTAGCCAAGATTCGCCACCTGCCTTCTCTTCACGGTGAGTGCTTCGCCCGCGCAATCCATTCAGTATATATCTCCAAAGCAGCTAAAGCGTAATATCACATGACTAAAAACTGTCACATCTTGTGGTGATGTGAGTCGAGAAGTAGAGAGAAAGGGGGCGCCGTATAATGTCGGGTGGATTAACTAGTAAAGATATAGAGTAGCGGAATATGGTGGTATAGGATATGGCGTGACGTTTCAGAACACGGCCAAAAGATGGCGGTGCGATTGCGGTAAACGAGGCGAGTGTGGGATGTGATGGGGTGAAACGGGACAAGGCGAGACATGGGACGACACGGGGCATTGCGATTCATGGCAGAAGTGGTGGGGTAAGGCTTCTGTCGATGCGAGGCGAAGCGGGGAGGGAGGAGGTGGCATGGCAGAATGTGAGATGGCATGGCGCGGAAGGGTGGTGAATGGTGTGATGAGGAGAGCCATGGGGTGGCGTGGCGGAGAGCGGGGTGGCGTGGCGGAGAGCGGGGTGGCGTGGCGGAGAGCGGGGTGGCGTGGCGGAGAGTGGGGTGGCGTGGCGGAGAGCGGGGTGGCGTGGCGGAGAGTGGGGTGGCGTGGCGGGCTGGGAGTAACGTGGTGGGGCGGTGTGTGACGAAACAAGGCGTGGCATGGTGGAGTGTGACGTGTTTGGGGGAGCGACGCGGGCGCGGGCGTGCGTTGGAGGGGCGTGGCGTGGGGACGGTGTTGTTGCCGGAGGCGCCAGCGGATGGGTGCGCCGGCGGCAGCGGCTGCGGCGTCGGTTAGTTCGCCCGCGACAGGTCGGTGGCAGGCGCCCAAGGGGCAGGCGCCAGATGGAATTATCCGCGCCGAAATATTACCGCTGGCCCGGAGAGGCGAGGCCGCGACCGCCTCTGACACGCTTCGCGCAGTGGCTGTCTGGCGCCCACGTGGCTGGCACGACGCGCGCTGCCTGCGTGCCTTCGTCCTCACATAGTTTTTACCCTCTGCGGGCAGCTGCCGGCTGTACTGTTGCACTTCCTGCATTGTCACTTTACATTAAACTCGCTGTCTGCGTGTACTTTCGAGCGTACATTTGAGCAGACTTTATAATCGACCGTCACATAACATCTCTAGTCGTGAATTAGAGGAATAATAATAATAATAATAATAATAATAATAATAATAATAATAAAATTAAGCAGTTCCTTTTTATCTTTGTTCTCTTTTCACATGAGTTAACAGTATCTCCACGGGTTAACAGTATCTTACTCCTCAAGTAGCTATGGCTATATCAAAATTCTAATGTAATTCTTGAATTTATCTTTTGGTCAGTTTGTTGAAATGTAGATACATTTACGCAGATACATTTACAATACATAAAACTCTTGCAGTATTACAACGACAAAGTGTTTTCATTAAATACACGATTATATATTTAATGTCAAAATACGACTGCGAATCCAAACAAACGATTATTATCACTATTAGGTGAACCAGTGCGATTGCATTGCACCAAAGGAAGAGATGTAGAAATGTTACAACAGAAACATACTACTTATGCCCTTTGTGGAAAATCGAAACTCCCGAAGATATTGTATCATTTGGTTTAGTTATTTTCCAAGACTTCAGATAGTGTTAAAACATGTTTCTGAAAAGATACTCGAAATGTTTTATGTTTACGAAAGATCTGTACGTGTATACTGTTTGTAAAGGACTGCCATACGATATCCTGCTCACATTTTAACCATCACAGAATTAAAATCATAGGTAATTGTAATCATAGGTAATAGGTCACATGTATCAAACAATATCTGGACGTTGTATATACAATCACTAATCTTTGCATTAAAGAAAAAACTGCGCAATTAACTGACCATGTTGCAAGGATATCCTAGCATCATGAATAACATTGCATTCACACGGTTGCTCTCGATAATTAAGGATTGCTGATTGATTTCGGTTGATTGATTGATAGTGATTCCGAGAGCGTCAACTACTGAGGTCATTAGTCCCGTAAGTGTAGGGCGTGCTGTTTAGTGGGAGGTGGCGGTGATCTTCCTCTGCTGGATGGCGAGATCCGTCGACTAGAGGCTACTAGACTACACTAGATCCGTCGGCCAACCTACCGTCGACTAGAGGTGTTTTCTCTAACCAGATATCTTCCACCAGCGGCGCACCACCGCAGCCAGGACAAGCTTTAAGCCCCCGACCGGTCTCCCGGCATGTGTGGTAGTGTAGTGCATGCTAGTGTGTGTGTTTGTATGTAAGGGGTGAGGATAGGATAAGGAAGACGAAGGAAAGATTGCGCGCGGTCCGTGACCCATTTGTTAGGGTACTGCTCCGGCATTTGCCTGATGTTGATTGGAGAAACCACGGAAAACTACCTATTAGAGCGGCCGGCCACTATAATTCTCCTCCAGACATCGACTGAACTCGACCTATCTGACAAGCTAGTGTCAGATAGGTCGTGGGGACTCCTGGGACATCCCGATGAGAGGCACTTCAGTGACATCAGCTGATGCACTGAGCCACCTCTCACAGTCGACTGGTTTCGGTTGATCGATTGTAAATCGCAGAACAAAACGTCAAAGATCAAGTACAATTGTAAACCACATATAACGAACAAATAACGGCAGATAAGCGTTCTTTCTAATCATGTTAACATATTACTAAAGTGTAGGTTTTTACCGTAAAACCAGTTTATAAGAGCATGTGATAACACGTCGGGCCCACTATCTTCCATTTAAACAAAGAAGTCCGGCCGCGTTCCGTGTTATTAACCCGACAGCACGGTCGATTCCTGCTCGCCACGCGCCACCGCCCCCGACCCACTCCGACGCCACGCGCCACCGCCCCGCAACCACTTTGCTCCCCCCCCGCGACGTCCCACCCAGACGCCGTTGCCTCCGCGGCCCCGTTTCGCCCACGTGCCACCGCAGCAGCCCACGCCGCCGCTGGCTCCATGGCAGGGTAAGACAAAATCACGAAATTTGATTGAGTAGGAAGCTCATATTTCTGACTAAACCCTTCGTGTTTTAAATTTATTAATATTAATATTATTCCTCTAAATCACGACTAAAGATGTTAAGGGTAGGTTGATTATAAAGTCCACTCCGGGTTGTAACCAGCTTCCTAAGGAGCAGATCGAGGGGCCATCGGTGCCTTTACAATACTGGTGCAAAATGTGGGCTGTTCCAAATAAAGCAACGTCTTGCACTTCCGAGTCTTTTTTATGACCTGGAAGTTTATCCAAGTTCTTAGACAAAACATTTCTTACACAGATCCTAGAACTCCGATAACGACCTGAGCCCGCCCCACATTCGCCTGATGTCAATTTCCAAACTCTTGTATTTAAGAAGTTTCTCTGTCTCCTTGGTTATTGTTGCGGTTGTAAACACCCCATTCAAAAGCGCGC
This sequence comes from Acheta domesticus, assembly GCA_031308135.1. Lineage (NCBI taxonomy): Eukaryota > Metazoa > Arthropoda > Insecta > Orthoptera > Gryllidae > Acheta > Acheta domesticus. The sequence continues at coordinate 124,569,768 of JAHLJT010004567.1, read as the reverse complement.
CAACCGGGCAGCGCTCGACAGCGGCCAAGGCGGCTAGAGAGGGCAACGGACCAGGGAAGGCGCTGGCGAATAGGCAGCAAGCTAACGTTCGGCGAGCCTTCACCCCAGGAGCGAGTCTGCGGCGCCGGGGACTTTATAAGCCGGCACCGCCACCGCCGGGGCAGTTCAAGAGATCGTGGAAGTGCCCATGTTAAGACTGTGTAATTGTGATTGTTTATACGATCCGGCGAGTAACTTGTTATTCTGTTTTACGGTAACTTTGTCGACTGTGCATGTATTAGGGACATCTCGTGGATTAAACGGTAACTTGGCTTGTGTAACGGTATTTGCTTTTGGGTTACCGGATTGGCACATTTGTTGTATGAAAAACTGTGACTGTGAAATAAAAACCTGTTTGACGAAGTCGGCCTCTTTTTCTGAACATAACAGTTATGACGTTTTGATCTAAAGGCACAATAACATCTACAAAGAGACACGATTTTTTCTCCAAATCGAGGATAACAATATTCGATATGTTTGTCGCTATCGTGCGATCCGTTTGAATTTGTTGGTCGTACAATATTGTATAGAGTCCAACAGACGTTAGCGGTTTTGGCGAGTGTTCATATCACTTGGGGCACGCATTTGGAACTTCGAGGGCGGTACAGATATGCCAGTGGAGGTAACTACACACCCTGTCGTGTCTTTTCAAGTATTCTGTCTTTTCTAGAATTGGATAAGCGGAGGCGGTATTCTCAATGGTTTCTACCTGTTCCTGGCAGATGCGGGCGGCATTAATTATCCAGGGAAATTTTGAGAATCGCTTTATCATAATGTTCTCAGCGCCTGACTGCTTCCGATTCTGTCTTTTCCTTTTAAGCCACATAAATGATTGATCTTTATTGATCTCTACCTTGTCCATTCTTTTTAGAAACTGTCCGTGGAGTGGTTTGTCTCTCGACGATTTCGATTTCTTTAATAATCTTTGTGTCTCGCATTTCATGTTAAGTAGAGACGGAAGTTCAGTGTCTGTTATTCTCCGTTGTTAAACGAGAGGCATTGGAAAACGGGTAACCCGGAGGAAATCCGCCGAGAACTCGCTCTGTCCTCCCCAAATTCCACATGGATTGACGGTGCCGTGAACCGAGAACTGAAAGGTGGGCGGTCCGACCGCTGGTCGCGTCGTGCGGCGAGAGCTAGGGGCGGGGCGGGGCGGGGCGAACGGAGAGTGGACGGGAATGTGTGATTGGGGGGGGGCGGTGAGAATGGCACGAGCGACGCGTGTGGTCGTGTTGTGTGGCGGCTACTGCCAACGCATGCGAGTATGAGAGGCGGGCCAAGTTGTATGTGGGAGCAATAGGGCTAGAAATTAAGGTCGATGTGTTTGAATGAATCAATTAACCAGTAATAAATGAATTAAGTAGACTACGGCCTAAGTAGACTAGGTTTCGTGATGTTGGATAACTCGAGTTTTCGTCGGATCTACCACGTCCTATGTCACGGTACGGTACCCTTCCAAAACTTGAAATCACGAGTTTCCATCCGGCTGGGGGCGGTGGATTTTGCATGAGCGGAAATTCGTTAACGTGCCATGACAATATGGCGGCGTGTAAAGTAACCATGGTTAAAAGCCCTGCAGGCTTGAACACAGCGACGTTTCCCGACCTAAACAGATCCGCATTCGCTCAGTCAGGGCTCGATTCGAAGTAGCTAATAAATACGACTAACTCGTTTGCTGTGCCGGTACCTGGCGACAAATATGGAAGTAAAAACTTGGCTTGAACCATTGAGATGTTCATGTGGCTCTAAATTTGGGACTTTTGAAGAATTCAACCCTATAATGAGCCCATTTACAGAACTTTGGAATTGCACTAGCAAAATAAAGTTGTTATTGGCTACTTTGAATGTATATAAAAACGGCAAAACTTATATCAAAACCAGCATTCCAGTAGCGAAAAGAAGGAAATAAATAAATCGGTATTACTTTAATTTAACAACTGCCGTTCTGCAAGGTTTGAAGGAAAGAGATTGCTCTCAGTGAACTCTGAGCGACTCATTTCAAAATAAGTATTTTTTATCCGGACGCAAATAAGTGAAAGCAAAAACACATAAATTGAATATAAACTTCTTTCGCTAACTATATCCACTACATTATTGAAGCGCAGAATCGAATGGTAGAAAAGTGCTGGCGATGAAGGACGCGCGAGCCGGAACGAGGACAGTTCAGATGCTGAGAAGGGGCAAGGAAGTGCGAGGGAACGCGGGGCTAGGTGCTCTCTGAATCTGAATCAGTGAAATTGTCACTGATTCAATCAGTGAGAGCCGAAGTCACTAATATCTTCAGTCGAAATGGATAGTTCCGCTGACAATCAGCGAATACGCGAACCTTGTCCTAACGACCGCCAGCATTTCACTGATCGTCAGTGGTAAAGTGCCGCGCCACCATCGCTCACTGATCGTTCAGTCATCACGTTCAATTAGTGTGACACATTTCACTGATTCAAACAATGAAGTTTCACTGATTGAAAAAGTGGACCCAATTTTCACTGATTTGTTCAGTTCAATTCACTGATTGTCAGTGGCTGGGTTATAACTAACATCAGTGAATAGTCACTGTCAATCAGTAGTTTTTCACTGATTCAGACAGAAGGAGTGGGGAGGAGGTGAGCACCAAGACAGGGCGGCGCAAGCAGTGGCTGACGTAGTGCGGGGCGGGAGCGGCCAGGATGGAGCCAGGGCCGGATTCACCTACAAGCGAAACAACCAGATGCTTGGGGGCCCCCGTCCATGGGGGAACCCGCGTTCCGGAAAAAAATACATAATATATTTTGTAACGGAAAATGTATTTAATGTAATAATTGTGTTCGTAAACTTATTTAAAATATTGGTTTTCATTTGCATTTGTGCAGAAAGTACTTCTGCGAAGATAAGTTTTTTTATTTTATGTAAATGGAGCTATTTTCGGAGGGGCGGGGCAACACAATTTTGTGCTTGGGGGCCCCGCTATACATAAATCCGGCAATAGATGGAGGGATGCCGCCGCGGGGGCTGTAGGCAGGGGTGGTAGGAGTGGGAGCGTCCGCGATTGTAAATGAGGGGTATAGGGCGGAACTGCTGAAGGTGCGGCGGTAATGTGGCGGCGGGAGCGGGACAGGCGACAAGAGTTGGAAGGGGCGTATACCGACTGCATCCCGCCGTCAACTTTTTCTAAACAGTTTACCTACCTCCCCAAGAATGCTTAGCCCGACTGCATCCCGTGCCGTTTTCCTCCTTAGTGTAAGGATTGATTTCTACGTTTACCATTTTATTGTTCGATTATAATTAATCACCTTTTGTTTTCAAGAAAAATTTGCACGTCAAGAGACAGTCTTATCTTCTAAAGATAGAGCACTGCCAATGCTGAAAATCACACTTTAAAGGTTGTGGAAACAAAACTTTAAAGTTCCTATCAGGAGCATTCTTTTGTCCCACTGACTTAACATACACAATTCTGAAGATTCTGCCATGCTGTGTTCTAGTTTTTCTCTCGACTGGTGAGAAAACATCTATATTTTGCGCTACTTATGAATAGAAACCACAAAAATGTTTACTCCTTCCGAAACACCGGATGAACGGAACGGGATGCAGTCGTGCTATGCCTTCACAGGTAACGAAAAGAGAAAGGGGGTTAGCTGGGAAGCGGGGGTGAGGGGAAACTGATCGGCAGGATGCAGTCGGGCGATTCCTACTAAGGGGTGAACCAAGAACCGGAATGATGCCAAAGAGAGATCGGATGTGGGAAATGGCGAGAAGACTAGCGACGGTGGGGGTGTGGTTGCTGGTGCCGAAACGCAGATGGGATGGCGATGGAGTGCGTGGTCTATGGTGGGTTCGGTGTGGGCGTGGGCGGTTCCGGGGCGGCGCCACCGCCGATTTCCGCCCGCGCTCCGCGTGATTAACCCGACAGCGCGGTCGATACGTGCTCGCCACGCGCCGCCGCCCCCGCTCCCGTTCGCCGCCCCGACCCACTGCGACGCCACGCGCCGCCGCCCCCGCTACCACCTTGCTGCCGTCTCCGACGTCACCACCCCAGCCGCCGTTGCCCTCGCCACCCCGTTCCGCCCACGTGTCGCCGCCGCCGCCCTCACCGTCGCCGCCGCCGCCCTCACCGTCGCCGTCCCCGCCCTCACCGTCGCCGTCCCCGCCCTCACCGTCGCCGTCCCCGCCATCACCGTCGCCGTCCCCGCCATCACCGTCGCCGTCCCCGCCATCACCGTCGCCGTCCCCGCCATCACCGTCGCCGTCCCCGCCATCACCGTCGCCGTCCCCGCCCTCACCGTCGCCGTCCCCGCCCTCGCCGTCGCCGTCCCCGCCCTCGCCGTCGCCGTCCCCGCCCTCGCCGTCCCCGCCCTCGCCGTCCCCGCCCTCGCCGTCCCCGCCCTCGTCGTCCCCGCCCTCGTCGTCCCCGCCATCGTCGTCCCCGCCGCCGCCCGCTCCCCACGCCACCACCGTCATCACTCCTGCCGCTGCCACCTCGTTTCCCACCCCCACGTGCCACTCACGCACCATCGCACCAGCCACCCCCCTCCGGATCCACCGCTCTCGCCTCGGCCCCCAGCGCTGCTAGGGCGGGGTTAAGGCGAGGGCTTAAGGGCCTCGGGAAGAAAGAGGAAGGTCCAGAAAGCTATCAAGAACCAAGAACGGCAACAGTTTTTAAATTGAATACTCAGATGATCCTGCCACACTAGGCGCGCTGGCTGGGTCTGGGAACAAAATGTGAAGATTGGAGGTTCTCTGTTTGCTGTGTAGGCTGGTTCCTAGTACCTCGTATATCTATAATACATTTATTAAAGTAAGCGTAAGGCTGAAAAAAGGAAGCTGTCTCTTCAAAAGAAATGAATTTAATTTCAGAGGCTTTAATGCAGTATTTAATCGAATTTTCGTCCTTCCCAAACTCTCGTAAAAAACTATACTTGTGACACGTACGAATAACGATCTTCCTTATTGTTTAATTCCTATTTCTATTTTTTTATACAAACGTGCCATGCCGTCCGTTTGGGATTGTTTTTGGCTATATACGATCGACATCACCTGGTACCTAACCGCCTGCAGAATTTCCTCCCTCCTACAAAACTTTTCCACTCCAGTGTCTCAAGGAGGCAGCTGCTGTGCGTTGCTCTGCCTAACTGGACAGCTGTGCGACGTCACTGGAAGCTTTGAGCTCATAAATCTCCCGCCGCAGGTCTCCAGTCGTGAGATTTAAACACGCTTTCAGATTTCCGACAGGACTTCAAAAACAGTTCCTTTTCGCAAATTTTCTACTTACAAAGCAGTGGTGTGTCGTGTCATGTCAAAAACCGCTTAAATTTGTTCAATGATCACATGTGGTATACACAGATATAACATTTTGGCTGCGTCCGGCTTAGGTGGCTCAGGGCATCAACCCATGCTAGTGCAGTGCCTCTGAATGGGAGGTCGTAGGGTTCTTGTCCAGACGGTGGCGGGATTTTCGACACTAGCTACGGAGCTAGGTCAAATTCAGTCGCTGTCTGGAGGCGAACTCTGTCGGTCTGCTGCTCTGATCGGTAATTTGTCGTGGTTTCTTAGATCAACACACGACAAATACAGGAGTAGAACCCCAAAAAACGTGCCAAGCACCGCGCGCGATCTTGGCGCGATCCTTGTCCTATCGTTACCCCCTTACTTACTCACACACGCACGCACACACACACCAACACACACGTACACACACACACACACCAACACACACGTACACACACACACACCAACACACACGTACACACACACACACCAACACACACGTACACACACACACACACCAACGCACACGTACACACACACCAACGCACACGTACACACACACACACCAACACACACGTACACACACACACACCAACACACACGTACACACACACACACCAACACACACGTACACACACACGTACACACACACACCAACACACACGTACACACACACACACCAACACACACGTACACACACACGTACACACACACACACCAACACACACGTACACACACACGTACACACACACACCCAACACACACGTACACACACACGTACACACACACACCCAACACACACGTACACACACACGTACACACACACACACCAACACACACACGTACACACACACACACCAACACACACGTACACACACACACACACACACCAACACACACGTACACACACACACACACCAACACACACGTACACACACACACACACCAACACACACGTACACACACACACACACCAACACACACGTACACACACACACACACCAACACACACGTACACACACACACACACCAACACACACGTACACACACACACACACCAACACACACGTACACACACACACACACCAACACACACGTACACACACACACACCAACACACACGTACACACACACACACACCAACACACACGTACACACACACACACACCAACACACACGTACACACACACACACCAACACACACGTACACACACACACACCAACACACACGTACACACACACACACACCAACACACACGTAACACACACACACCAACACACACGTACACACACACACACCAACACACACGTACACACACACACACCAACACACACGTACACATACACACACCAACACACACGTACACACACACACCAACACACACGTACACACACACACCAACACACACGTACACACACACACCAACACACACGTACACACACACACCAACACACACGTACACACACACACCAACACACACGTACACACACACGTACACACACACACGTACACACACACACACCAACACCACACGTACACACACACCACCAACACACACGTACACACACACACACCAACACACACGTACACACACACACACCAACACACACGTACACACACACACACCAACACACACGTACACACACACACACCAACACACACGCACACACACACACACCAACACACACGTACACACACACACAAACACACACGTACACACACACACACCAACACACACGTACACACACACACACCAACACACACGTACACACACACACACCAACACACACGTACACACACACACACCAACACACACGTACACACACACACACCAACACACACGTACACACACACCAACACACACGTACACACACACACCAACACACACGTACACACACACACACACCAACACACACGTACACACACACACACCAACACACACGTACAACACACACACACCAACACACACGTACACACACACACACACCAACACACACGTACACACACACACACACCAACACACACGTACACACACACACACACCAACACACACGTACACACACACACACACCAACACACACGTACACACACACACACACCAACACACACGTACACACACACACACCCCAACACACACGTACACACACACACACACCAACACACACGTACACACACACACACACCAACACACACGTACACACACACACACACCAACACACACGTACACACACACACACACCAACACACACGTACACACACACACACACACCAACACACACGTACACACACACACACACACCAACACACACGTACACACACACACAAACACACACGTACACACACACACAACACACACGTACACACACACACACTTATATGCACTTTACCACACATGTCGGGAGCTTAGAGCTAGTCTCGGCTGGGGCGATGCCCTTCTGGTGAGAGATACCTAGTTGAGGAAACTTCGCCAGACGAGCTGCAGGTCGCGCCGGATCTCGCATTCAGTGAGGGAAAATCAACAGCCGCGATACAAACACATAAACATTCACCACACTTTCGGGAGTCGAGACTAGCAGTAGCAGTAGTCGCGCCCGGAACACTTTTCTATCAAACAATTAATTTAGCAGCTGAAGTAAACTGGAAGTTACTCTAGTAAATCATTAAAATATATATTTAGAAGTATTGTTTTCTCATGGCGCACTACAGAAGAAGTGAATAGCGTTTACAATTATCCTACCCATCGCTCGGCTGTGCGCCGAGCGAGCTCATTTCTATCCCTGACGCCAGAGCATAACTTTGTAACGGTTTTAGCCCAAAAGTACGTGAATGAAGTTTTTTCATTTATACTTTTTTTCACTTCCATTCTGTAGCGCAAGGGCGAAACTGTAGCATCACTTGAACACTACGATTTGGAATTATTGGTCGTAAAACCGTTTAAATTCCTTTGAACTGCGACATCGCACACACGTCAAGATAACTCGACATTAGTAAGTTCCAACGATAGTTAAAATGATGCAGGCGAGAAGACGCAATTGATTCATGCAGATGATGTGATCACCGCGTAACTGTCGATTAGAAGTATTGATAGCAAATTGTAAACCGTCGGAAAAAGATCTACTTTTGCCCATTCCGGGAATAAATAAGATACTTTAATTTTGGAGAGAACGTTACATTAGTCTGAAAGTTTTCACAAAAAACTTCAAAATTATTTCTGCATGTTCTGTCTTCAATTTGTCTGCATATTCTGTCTAAATGTTTGATTTATTTTGATACAAGGCCGATAATTGTAGCAGTTATCATCAATCAAAGAAATTACATAATTAAAGAGCACTTCCAGAAATTGCGCGTCAGTACAAGACAGCACGTCTGCATACAGCAAAGTAAGCTCTAGCATGTTGTATAACGATACCCACAAACAAGATGGTATAAAATCAATCTAATAATCTTCATTATAAAGTCAATCTATTAGCGGAGCAGCAGGGTAAATTAATTACGTAAATCTTATAGAAAATAGTTCAGGTCGGTTGTAAATAATAAAGATGACGAGTTTCAATGGCGTGCTCGAGTGAGAATTATTAAAATAGTAATTAAATTAATAGAGAGTTATACCGGCATATTGCACATTAATACATTGTCATATTCTACAGCGTTTTACCCATAGCAAAATGGGTTACTACCAAGAAATTACTAGACTACAGGATCTTTATTGTGTGCACGGTACGAAAACGGTATCATTTTCCATACAACAACCGTGTTCAACCCTTCGCCTTAAAAAGAAGTGTCAAACCTTTGCCTCAGAAATAAAAAAAAATTCCAAATCAGAGTAATTTCTCAAACATGAACGAGCTTTCTCTTCGCTAATTGGAGAGTAGGACAGGCTGTTCATCGTGTGTTCTCAACCGCAATTACTGGATTCTGAGCCGACAACGGCGGGCTGTAGAAGCACGGCCGAGCCGCAACAAATGCACAGCATTCAGCGGCAAAGGATCGGCTTGATTTGTCGGTGAGTGGACAACAGGAGGCGGCGGCTGTGTCACATGTATTGCATGCACACGAGGCGAGTGTGGAGGTGGAGCTTGGAGCGACGTTGGCAGTCAGGGCGATGTACTAGGAGAATGGCGGGGTCGGCGTGGCGGGGTCGGCGTGGCGGGTCGGCGTGGCGGGGTCGGCATGGCGGGGTCGGCGTGCGGGGTCGGCGTGGCGGGGTCGGCGTGGCGGGTTCGGCGTGGCGGGGTCGGCGTGGCGGGTCGGCGTGGCGGGGTCGCGTGGCGGGGTCGGCGTGGCGGGGTCGGCGTGGCGGGGTCGGCGTGGCGGGGGTCGGCGTGGCGGGGTCGACGTGGCGGGGTCGGCGTGGCGGGTCGGCGTGGCGGGGTCGGCGTGGCGGGGGCGGCGTGGCGGCACGGGGGGGCGGGAGCGGCGTGGCGGCACGGGGGTGGGCGGCTATGTGAGGAAGCGAGGGGCTCGCGGAGCCGCGGTGCCGCGCGGCCAGATCATCATGTGCCCCCTCCATCGAGTTCTCTGCTAGATGCGAGAGGGAGGAGTGCAAATTAATTGGCGAGCGCGCGCGGGTCGCGTTGCGTTTGAATTAGTGTTTGGATATTCAAAGGCTTCGTTAGTGGCGCGTTGTGAGTTGGAGGGGAGAGGGAAGAGGCACATTACCACGGCCGGACTGACGCGAGGAGAGTGGTTCGTGGCGAGAAAAGAAACATAACAAGAGGGAAAAAGTGAACATTGCGAAAATCAGTGGGAGAAAATATAAAATTAACTACACAAGAAGCTAATGAAGGTAAGAACTTTGATAATATGTCCATTAAGAGAGCATCAGTATAAACAATTATAACCTGTAAATAGAAACTGAATGTGAGGTAATCATTTCGTTGGTAAAAGGAAGGGACTGAAGTGCCAACCGCCCTCTCCATGACCTCAATTTCTGCTGCACCCTCTTCTGGATATCTCAGCGACCGGGACCGTGAAGGGGGCGGGAGCATATTTATTCAAAACACCTCACCTCATCTCACCTCACCTCAGGATCCGCACTTTTGTCTGGTACTATTTCGCCCCGCCATGATTCCACATTTCAACCTCGGCTTCACGTCATGCCAACCCGATTTTAATCAGTCACATATTAGAGCGACAAGCAACCTATCGACCGCGGAATCATTCATGACTTTCCTCCCGATGTCACATTAGTCGTCGCATCTAGATCATGGCAAGTCATCAGTGCGTGGCTGCGCCGGTGCAGCACTAACGTTTACGGAGATTTCAATGCCTCCCAGAAATGCTACGTTTAAAATATTCGTTCCTGCCTCCGAGAAAGCCGAGGAAAGATATTTGGTGTTCAAGCGCAAATTAGTTCTGGGAATCGGAAACTTAAATCACGGATTTGGTCAGAGTGAATTAAGACACTAAAACTTAGTTCGTTTCGGAACAATTTTATTCCATCCTCAGATCTTCCTACTAGATACACATATGACTACAACCTCTCGTAGTAAGTGTAACTTATGGTTACAGCCTCTTTTAGTAATCCGTGAGGATGGAATAAAAATATTCCGAAACGTCGGGAAACCATATGTTAATGTCTTAATTCACTCCGACCAATTCTTTGACCCACATTTCCCATTTCTACTTCATGATCGTGAAGTACAAATACACTACGGTTATTTGCTGTTAGAACTTTTTTCCTTTGGTATGTTATTAACTTTACGAAATAGGGTGGCATCAGAAAAACGTTATCGTACTCGATGCGCTCGGGTCTATGGGTAAATCTGTTATAATAGGAAGCTTACACCATCGCCCGCGACGCTCCCCGCCACGCCGCGACGCTTTCAGCCACGTCGCGACGCTCTCCACCACGCCGCGACGCTCTCCACCACGCCGCGACGCTCCCCGCCACGCCGCGACGCTCCCCGCCACTCCGCGACGCTCCCCGCCACGCCGCGACGCTCCCCGCCACTCCGCGACGCTCCCCGCCACTCCGCGACGCTCCCCGCTACACCCGTGGTAATGTTGCAGTAGGGCTAACGTTCAGCTTGTGCGCTACCCGCGCCGTGGTAATGCAAATCGTCTGCCACGCGATTTCGCGAATGGTTGGCAGGCGCGCGTTGAGGTTAATGGCGGGAAGGCGGTGGGGAGAAACTGATATTTTGTTGTGGAAATTAGCGAAAGAGCTCCGCGAAATATCGCTTCCGGGAAATACTTAATTAGAAAGCATTTATTTGCTTCGATGTAAATTTGCGATTATAATTAGAGGTGAGATCTGGTAATGACTATGCTACAAAATGGGTGATGCACATGAATGATTTTGTTTTAACTTAAATAGCGTAGAATGTTACACATAATATTTACACATATGTAAAAGAACATATTTACTTTCCACACATATTGTGTGATACGTTCCATCTTCGACGAATTTGAACTATTTCTGCCAATTTATAGTTATTTAATTTACATGTAGCAAAATGAGCACCGGTGCATCATTTCGTATATTTCATTCAACCAGCGACGTCCATTATCATTACAACCAGCGAAAGAACGAGAGTTTGTATATACCGTAAGTCTAAGAGAATATACGCGAGTTAAAAACGAATCTTCAACAATAAATAATGAGCGTCACAGCTTCTTCAACAAATCTGTAATATTCAAGCTTTGTAAATGTCTTAAACTTTGTTTGTATCCTTCTCCCTGTCTCTTCAGAAATGCAGTCAATTTACAATAAATGTAAATATAAATATCAATTAAGAGTTGTCAACAATTGTTCCTAGAGAAATACATACGTACTGAGTGATATCCAACATTTTCCTTAACACATAACTTTGCCCTCAACATTGAACAATAGTTCCAAAGTTATGAATATTTGTATTCTTAGGATTTGTTGTTCAATACCCAAGTACAATTTCTTGTAAAACATTTGTTATATTATTGTCAATTTCAGAAACATTCTCCATTTTCAGAAACATTCGTACTCTTTTTCGTAGATATGCCTCGATTTTTCAGGCAATAATTTTGAAACTGCACATTCTGATCCTTTCATGATATCATCAGGAATTTGTTGATCTTTATCTGAATCTAAATAATATGTATAGTTTGCCTGATTCAAATTTTCCTTCATTCTTTCATACAGAATGCCACACAAAGCAAATCAGCTGAAATCACAGTCTTTCAAAGATGACTCCTTGAAGGCTGCCTGCCGCCTACCTTCGTGGCGTACGCGTGAACCCCAAGAAATATTGTTAATTATTTTTATGACACGGGGTTCACCTGAGCATTATTCACACGCGCTGCCGCGCTCTGGAAACAATTATTCTCTCACGTGAATAAAGCTCTACACACACCCGTTGTTATATAAATAACTATTATCTAATCAGAAGACATCTTTAACAGCGTCAACGACTACGGTCATTAATCCCGTAAGTTTGTTTGGAGGGGGCATGCTTTTATCGCGGGAGATGGCGGTGGTCTTTCCTCTGCTACGGCGAGATCCAGCAGATACAGCTGTATGGCGAGATGCAGCAGATACGGCTGTATGGCGAGATCCAGCAGATACGGCTGTATGGCGAGATCCAGCTTGTGAAGCACTAGTAGTCAGCTTGCGAAATTTTCCCCAACCAAGTATTTCCCACCATCTCGAAACCGCCCCCAGCAGGGACAAGCTGTGATCTCCCAACTCGTTATCAACATGCCTGGTGTGTGTATGTGTGTGTCTGGTGTGTCGTAAGTGTGTGTGTGTGTACGCAAGGAGGAACGACAGGAGAATGAAGAGGAAGGAAATATATCGTGTGGACCATGGCCGGTTTGTTCGGGTCAGGGTACTGCTCCGACATTGATCGGAAATACCATGACATTGTGTCCTCGTGGTGATCGGAGATACCATGGAAAACTCCTGATCAGTCGGCCACTAGAATTCTCCTCCAAACAGCGGCTGAATTTGACGTAGCTATGTACTAGAGTCGACAGTCCTGCCACGATAAAAGTGGAGTTACGTGAAAAGCTTGTATGGAAAAGAAGTCTGGAAAAGGAATTATAAATCGGAGAAAAATATGCAAATAACGAAATAATAGTGAAACATAAGACGATGGAAAACATTCTAATGAATATGGAGCATTGAAACTATAAAGAAGATAACCCTGTGACAAGGAAGAGAGAGGAACATAAAAGAAGTGTAGCCGGAGATGTAATGACCAGAAGGAAAAGCAACAATATAGTGGACGTACAAGAGATAGAGAAATAATAGGATAACGAATTTAAGAACAGGAAGGATCCAAAGAAGGGGAGAAAGCTGAAGTGAAAAGCTGGGCTGAAGTATGTGGAACCAATAGAACGAGAGGTAGAAACTAAAACAGATAGGTCGAAACGAAAAAGAAATGTCGGCACTGGCAGAAAATGAAATAACCAGGAAAAAGAGTTTGTATGTGGCGGAGGCAGAAATCATGTGCGATGGGAAAGAAACGGAAAGCAATAGGATGAGAGAAAAAGTGGAATGAAGACTGCAAAAGATAAAGTTTCGGCTGTGATGGCAAATATTTTTTTAACATATGGGAGAATATTCGTTGCAAGGAAAAGGGTGCGAAGCAACCAAGAAATCAAATGAAAGAGAGAGGATAGAAGTAGAATCTAAAGCTAAAGGGACCCGAGTGGAAAGCGGGGCCATGAGGGCTGAGGCGGGGCCATGAGGGCAGAGGCGGGGCCATGAGGGCAGAGGCGGGGCCATGAGGGCAGAGGCGGGGCCATGAGGGCAGAGGCGGGGCCATGAGGGCAGAGGCGGGGCCATGAGGGCAGAGGCGGGGCCATGAGGGCAGAGGCGGGGCCATGAGGGCAGAGGCGGGGCCATGAGGGCAGAGGCGGGGCCATGAGGGCAGAGGCGGGGGCCATGAGGGCAGAGGCGGGCGATGAGGGCAGAGACGGAGCGATGAGGGCTGCAGTGGGGCGATGTGGGCTGCGGCGGGGCGAGTGGTCTGACGCGGGAGAAGAGGCCGGGCAAAGCAAGGACCAGGCCCAGGGCAGGGTCCTGTGAGAAGGCGAAGCAATGAGCACAGTGGATGCTGGGAGGGGGTGGGGCAGTGTCATCGCGGGGGCGAGGGCGGGGGCGGAGGCGGGGGGCGAGGCGGGTGCCGCGGCGCTGGCGGACCGTGGGAGCCAGGGGCGGCCGTCTATTCTGGTCTGCCGCGTGTTGCTCTGCGCCGGCGGCGGCGGCGGCGGCGGTGGTTTCTGGCAGGCGGCAGCGGTGGCGGCGGTCGCGATGGAGTCGCTGACGGATTCGCGTCCACTCGCAGACACCCGTCCGATCCCAGCGACGGCCCGTGCGAGTCCTGCACGAGGATACCATTCGCCTATTCAAACTCTCTTGAAACGGACCCTCTTTTTATTCCGTTTCTCTCTTAAAGCAGAGATGACTTAAAGAGAAGTGCATTACATAGGTGTTTTCTACCGTTTTTGTGGTGAGAATATAATTTTTATAGTCTTTTCATTGGACCCTGAACATTTTTCACACATTTTACTAACAGTTTTCAAGAGTGTAACAAATGTCCTGATCCACCTTCTAAGTATCACCTACACCTCCCTCTTCATAGCTTCTTTCATTAACACTGCACCTCCCATTCCTGGACCAGGCAACCTGGTTTCATCCTTTTATCATAGCTGCCTCATAACCTCAATTACTGTCAAAAGCAAGCAATGTTTAACTACGAGCTGTTTAGGCGCATAAACCAGTCATTTTCACATTAGTCCTCACATTTCTTCGTATTCTAATTTTTTAATACGACCGAATATGACTGAACTTACACGGCTTCTTTTGACGTACGATTTCAGAAGTTTTAGCGAACTCGCGCTTGCTCACAAAGGCTTCTGAAGCGGCAGAGCTGCTGTGCGCATGCGCGCGTTCGCATGCCGATAACGTTCGTCAAAAGGAAGCGTGTAAATGTCTATCATCTTATTAAACACTGTTTTAAAACTTGTACAACTCACTGCCTCTACACGTCTATGACCTTGAAACACTCCGCTACTTTTCTAGCATGCGAGTCCGCATACCAGCAACACGTACTCTTATCTCTACACACAGGTGTTGAACTTTCTTGTCAAAGAATTATCCATTAATAGGGGCAGGGACCTGTACCATACAACATATCGCTTCATAAACCTCACAACCTCCTAAACTATTTGTTGTTCAATTTTTATCTATAAATTTATGTATTATGTGGTTAGGCGGGCCCACTGGCCTGAGTCTCGCAACATTAATGAAGTCACTTATATTGTTGTTGTTATTATTATTATTATTATTATTATTACTATTACTACTACTATTATTATTATTATTACTATTACTACTACTATTATTATTATTACTACTATTACTACTACTATTATTATTATTACTACTATTACTACTACTATTATTATTATTACTACTATTACTACTACTATTATTATTATTACTATTATTATTACTACTATTACTACTATTATTATTACTATTATTATTACTATTATTACTACTATTATTATTACTATTATTACTACTATTATTTTTATTATTATCATTATTTTGTATTAATTTTACTACCGAAAATTTTGCTTTTTGCAGTGATTACAATACCAAATAATAAAGTACCTAAAATAGTAATATAGCACGCTTTGCTAAGAATATTAATCTTAACTAACAATAAATACAGTGTGGCCCAAACGTTTTCTGAACGAAACAAACAATGCAAACAGCGGCCTATAAAGCACATTTTACCATTGGCACCATTTAGGAGTCTGACCTTAGTGTGTTCGAATTTATAGCCGACATTTAAGAAATTAAAAAAAAATCTTTAAGCAATAAGAGTTTGATTTAAAAGTATTTACTAATAGTCATTCGTATTTGAGAGTTGTTCCATACGAACGTGGAGTAAATACTTTCTTTAGTTATCGTAAACGTGGCAACGTGCCATTTGCACCAGCTGCTTCGTAGTTGTGAGGCCGTTTACATGCTCAATATTTTCCGTGCAAATAGAGTCCATTTGACGTGCGCGCTTCCGCCAACGTTCGTCGCGGCAATAAACTAATCATGCCTATTGATTGTATTTTCACTGTTTTCCATAGAGATATATTCTGCGAAATTTAAGTCTTAATTTTCTATAGTGGAAGGGAACGCCGCGTAAGACCCATGACCTAAACCGGTAATGAGGAGACCGAAACGGCCAAGCAGGCTACCTTCTCGCTCTTAAAAATTAATGTTTGCTTAATTTATAACTTCTGAAAGATGTTATCCATCTTCACTGTAATCAGGCTACTCTCTGAATATACTAGTGAGTCACACTATTTAGACGCTTTTTGGCGGTGGCTGTGCCATATGTTTTATCTTTGGAGATTATTTTCTGGAAACTGGCGTTATATTTTTAAAGTTCATTCAAAGTTCATATTTTAGAGACACCTTTAAAAAATATTCATATGATGGCTGTGGCGAAATGGCTGTTTTTCTAATTATTGATCTGCAATTGCGACAAGGGAAAGGATTAAATAAAAGTGATGATTGTTTGCAAAGAATTATTGACCGTTAACCTGGGATCCGCGAGTCAGTACTTTAGGCGCGACCAATACTTTAATAATTTTAATAATTTGTAACTCACGTCTCCTGCACTTCAAGCGATCAGAAGTATCTCAAATACAACTTCCTGCAATGTCTGAGTTACTGTCCGCGGCTCTTACAGAATGTTTTATTTCTCTCGCAAGTTGCTATTGTACGCATATAACTTTTTGGTGGTCTTATAACGAAATCTAGTAAATTAGCTTCTAGACCTCTCTAACTTTGTTAGAATTTACTTTATCTTTTCTGCAAATTTGTCCGGGTATCAAATGATGTGGCTGTGTACACGAAAGTGCTGCTAACAAGAATTAAACCTGTATTTTGCAATTTCGCATCTCCATCCTTGTTGCTGAAGCTAATCAATTTCAACTACATTCATTTTCAGACGCTCCTAGCGAAGCAAGTGCGGAAATAATTGTGTATACAGCGGAGCTAGATATATCCACTTTGTCGGTGCCAGAGGCCCACAAATGGGAGTTTTTATGTAGGAAAATTGGTACATTTCCTGCAGCGTTACAGAACTTGTACGAGAACGTATATAAAAGAAACTCAAAGAAAGAGAAAATAACGAGAAAGACGAGGAGAAAGAGGTGAAAATGGAGGAGGAGAAGAAAAGGGCAGAGAAGAGTAAATATGGAGAAGGGTAGAAGGAGGAGAAGAAGAAAGAGCAGAAAAGTGAGAATGGATGATGAGGAGAAGAAAGCGGAAAAATGCACAGTTGGAAGGAAACGGGGCGCGGGGCGCGGGGCGCGGGGCGCGGGGCGCGGGGCGCAGGGCAGCCATCTAAAGCTAGCAGCGCCCAGAAACCATCTCAACCAAACTATATCCAACTTTTAGGCTAATTTTAGGCTAATTAAATGCTCTATTCCCGAATTTTAGGCTCCTCTAGATTTCCGAAAATCGTGGGCGCTGCTAGCTTTAGTCTAAAGCTAGCAGCGCCCACCCAGAATCTAACTCAAAATCAATTATAAAATCTGAAACCCATCCCAAAATTTAAGAATAATTTTAGGCTCTTGGAAAAAAAATCAACCCCGCCTTCAAATTCCAAAATTCAGGGCTGTA
Organism: Acheta domesticus; assembly: GCA_031308135.1. Lineage (NCBI taxonomy): Eukaryota > Metazoa > Arthropoda > Insecta > Orthoptera > Gryllidae > Acheta > Acheta domesticus. The sequence continues at coordinate 124,551,865 of JAHLJT010004567.1, read as the reverse complement.
CAAAGCGAAACAATTAACATTGGTTCTTACGGGTGAAATAACACCAAAATCAAAAAACCTTACAAAAAATCTGAAACCCCTCCCAAAAGTTAAGAATAATTTTAGGCTCTTCGAAAAAAATCAACCCCGCCTTCAAATTCTAAAAATCAGGGATGTACAGCGCGAAACAATTAACATTGGTTCTTACGGGTGAAATAACACCAAAATCAAAAACCTTAGGAAAAATCTGAAACCCCTCCCAAAAGTTAAAAATAATTTTAGGCTCTTGGAAAAAAAATCATCCCCGCCTTCAAATTCCAAAATTCAGGGATGTACAAAGCGAAACAATTTAACATTGGTTCTTACGGGTGAAATAACACCAAAATCAAAAAACCTTAGGAAAAATCTGAAACCCCTCCCAAAGATAAGAATAATTTTAGGCTCTTGGAAAAAAATCAACCCCGCCTTCAAATTCTAAAAATCAGGGATGTACAGCGCGAAACATTTAACATTGGTTCTTACGGGTGAAATAACACCAAAATCAAAAAACCTTAGGAAAAAATCTGAAACCCCTCCCAAAAGTTAAGAATAATTTTGGCTCTTGGAAAAAAAATCAACCCCGCCTTCAAATTCTAAAAATCAGGGCTGTACAAAGCGAAACAATTAACATTGGTTCTTACGGGTGAAATAACACCCAAAATCAAAAAACCTTACAAAAAATCTGAAACCCCTCCAAAAGTTAAGAATAATTTTAGGCTCTTGGAAAAAAATCATCCCCGCCTTCAAATTCCAAAATTCATGGCTGTACAAAGCGAAACATTTAACATTGGTTCTTACGGGTGAAATAACACCAAAATCAAAAAACCTTAGGAAAAATCTGAAACCCTCCCAAAAGTTAAGAATAATTTTAGGCTCTCGAAAAAAATCAACCCGCCTTCAAATTCTAAAAATCAGGGATGTACAGCGCGAAACAATTAACATTGGTTCTTACGGGTGAAATAACACCAAAATCAAAAACCTTAGGAAAAATCTGAAACCCCTCCCAAAAGTTAAGAATAATTTTTAGGCTCTTGGAAAAAAAATCATCCCGCCTTCAAATTCCAAATTCAGGGATGTACAAAGCGAAACAATTTAAACATTGGTTCTTACGGGTGAAATAACACCAAAAATCAAAAAAACCTTAGGAAAATCTGAAACCCTCCCAAAGATAAAATAATTTTAGGCTCTTGGAAAAAAATCAACCCGCCTTCAAATTCTAAAAATCAGGGTGTACAGCGCGAAACATTTAACATTGGTTTCTTACGGGTGAAATAACACCAAAATCAAAAAACCTTAGGAAAAATCTGAAACCCCTCCCAAAAGTTAAGAATAATTTTTGGATCTTGGAAAAAAATCAACCCCGCCTTCAAATTCTAAAATCAGGGCTGTACAAAGCGAAAACAATTAACATTGGTTCTTACGGGTGAAAACACAAAATCAAAAAACCTTAGGAAAAATCTGAAACCCTCCCAAAAGTTAAGAATAATATTTTAGGCTCTTGGAAAAAAATCAACCCCGCCTTCAAAATCTAAAAATCAGGGCTGTACAAAGCGAAACAATTAACATTGGTTCTTACGGGTGAAATAACACCAAAATCAAAAAACCTTATAAAAAAATCTGAAAACCCCTCCCAAAAGTTAAGAATAATTTTAGGCTCTTGGAAAAAAATCATCCCCGCCTTCAAATTCCAAAATTCAGGGATGTTACAAAGCGAAACAATTAACATTGGTTCTTACGGGTGAAATAACACCAAAATCAAAAAACCTTAGGAAAAATCTGAAACCCCTCCCAAAAGATAAGAATAATTTTAGGCTCTTGGAAAAATCAACCCCGCCTTCAATTCTAAAAATCAGGGATGTACAGCGCGAAACATTAACATTGGTTCTTACGGGTGAAATAACACCAAAATCAAAAAACCTTAGGAAAAATCTGAAACCCCTCCCAAAAGTTAAGAATAATTTTTGGCTCTTGGAAAAAAATCAACCCCGCCTTCAAATTCCAAAAATCAGGGCTGTACAAAGCGAAACAATTAACATTGGTTCTTACGGGTGAAATAACACCAAAATCAAAAAACCTTAGGAAAATCTGAAACCCCTCCCAAAGTTAGAATAATTTTAGGCTCTTGAAAAAAATCATCCCGCCTTCAAAATCTAAAAATCAGGGCTGTACAAAGCGAAACAATTAACATTGGTTCTTACGGGTGAAATAACACCAAAATCAAAAACCTTAGGAAAAATCTGAAACCCCTCCCAAAAGTTTAAGAATAATTTAGGCTCTTGGAAAAAAATCATCCCCGCCTTCAAATTCCAAAATTCAGGGCTGTACAAAGCGAAACAATTTAACATTGGTTCTTACGGGTGAAATAACACCAAAATCAAAAACCTTAGGAAAAATCTGAAACCCCTCCCAAAAGTTAAGAATAATTTTAGGCTCTTGGAAAAAAATCAACCCCCGCCTTCAAATTCTAAAATCAGGGCTGTACAAAGCGAAACATTTAACATTGGTTCTTACGGGTGAAATAACACCAAAATCAAAAAAACCTTAGGAAAAATCTGAAACCACCTCCCAAAAGTTAAGAATAATTTTGGCTCTTGGAAAAAAATCAACCCCGCCTTCAAATTCTAAAAATCAGGGCTGTACAAAGCGAAACAATTAACATTGGTTCTTACGGGTGAAATAACACCAAAATCAAAAAACCTTAGGAAAAATCTGAAACCCTCCCAAAAGTTAGAATAATTTTAGGCTCTTGGAAAAAAATCAATCCCGCCTTCAAAATCTAAAAATCAGGGCTGTACAAAGCGAAACAATTAACATTGGTTCTTACGGGTGAAATAACACCAAAATCAAAAAACCTTAGGAAAAATCTGAAACCCCTCCCAAAAGTTAAGAATAATTTTAGGCTTTTGGAGAAAAATCGTCCCCGCCTTCAAATTCCAAAATTCAAGGCTGTACAAAGCGAAACAATTAACATTGGTTCTTATGGGCGAATAAACATCAAAATCAAAAAACCTTAGGAAAAATCTGAAAACCTTCCCAAAAGTTAAGAATAATTTTAGGCTCTTGGAAAAAAAATTATCCCCGCCTTCAAATTCCAAAAATCAGGGCTGTACAAAGCGAAACAATTAACATCGGTTCTTACGTGCGAATAAACACAACTCACTATGAAAGAACTCACTATGAAGAAAAAAATACATTTGAAGGAAAAATCTCCATCTGCAATTTTGTAGTTGGAGGAAGACGTTGAATAAAATTCAAAATTTTGGCAATTTTCGAAAATTTAGAGTTTACCGTGAACATCGTACTTATGTCACCATAATATGTGCATTTTACTCTGTTCTTACAAGAAATTTAAAGGAAAATTTGGAGCAGTTCTTAAGAAAAGTTTAAAAACGTCCGGGGAGCTTCATGTAAAGTACCCTAAAATTTTATAGAATCTTTTTCCAAATCTCAAAGCTTTCACTAAAACCAGATCGTGCGGGGAATATCCATTTTGGAAGAAATCGTAAGTACGGTTTAGGTGCTAGCAGTGTTGACGGACGGACGGATGGACGTTTTCCTTTCAGTTGGTTTTTGGGAATCAAGGACCAACAAAAAACGGGTTCTGGCTACACCACGTGTTAAGGGATTTTTTTTTCTTAATTTAGCAACTGGATTTATCCAGTTTTTCGTCATCACGACCAGACAACTAATTTTTTGCTGGCGAAAATTCGCCATTTTCCCCGCAGCATTATATAACTTTCCCTATACTACGTATATTACTCTGTATTTAAGTAGCGTTTATTGTCGACAGAACAATTTTTATACATGGTGGTAGTTTTGCACTACGTAGCATGTATATATTGGATGGTTGGAGAGTTCAAGATTGCTTTGACCTCTCTTGCGTTATTTATAATAGTCTGAGGATTTTCCTCTCTTGTGTAACTGACGCACCTGTTTTGTTTTATTTACACTATCATTACTTCAACAACCTACATCTAATTACAATTACTTCATAAGCGACTTTGTCGCGTCCTTATTGCTTTTATCTTCGAAATTCTCTTATCCTGAAATGACCTGACACTAAGCACAGGTGTCACTGTCTCGTTCTTGTTGTGCACTGATTACTATTTACACTATTTACATTTTAACTGCTCCATCACTGCACCATCTTCTTTGACAGGGTGTAGGGGCATCGAGGGGCTCCGGGTGGTGGCGCGGGAGTTTTTAGGTGCGGATTGGTCTACGCCAGACGATGCCCGCGGCCGAGGCGGCCCCCGCCGGGCACAGTTTTATTTATTTACACACACGGCGGTATTCGGCAGGGACCAGGTCTGGACGGTGTGCTTGTAATAGCAGGCGCCACTACGTCGGTAAAGCTAGCACCCCCACTTTCTCAAAACTCAAAAATGCTTGCGCCATAATTTTGGGCTAATTTTGGGCTAATTTCAGCCCCCTTCTAAAATTTTGGGCTACCTCCCAACACCTTGAAATTCCGATTTCAAATTTTGGCCGGTAAAGCTAGCACCCCCACTTACTTAAAATTCAAATTTTTTTGCACGGTCAAAACAAGTGAATTTTGGACTTCTGGGGGCCACTTTTCAAAATTTCGAAACACACCCCTAAACACGAAAACAAAAAAAATCAAAACCACTCCTAATTCTCAAATTTCAAAATTTCTCCCACCATAAGTTCGGGATATTTTTGGGCTCTTCAGTGACACCAGAAACATTATTTTGGTACCCTACAATCTCCGAAATTAAGGTTAAAAAATTGTGGGTTGTTATTGAACACCCACCCGTACTGAAAATTCGAAAATATTTGTGTGGTCGTAAACGTGCGAAATTTTGGTTCCTTTTCAAAATTTCGAAACTCACCCCTACGTACGATAACAAATATTTAAAACCATCCCAATAGCAACTCAACTCAAAAAATCTTGGGCCATAATTTTGGGTTCTTTAGTGTCATCAAAAAACACCCCGAAATCAACTTAGCAAAAACGAGGATGGAGAAGCTAGAATCTCACTATCTCAAAACTAGGAAATCCGGAGAAACTTCACATATATTCCGGGAGAATTATACCGTACACGTGTATTTCCAACATTAAAAAAGAAAAAAAATGTATTTGTTAAAGTGTTTTACCATATATTCGGACAGGATCAATATTAAGCCTTGAAATAATTACTTTAATTCATTCCTATGTAAATATCCAATATGGACTTATTAAATATTTCATATAAGAAAAATTCTCTCCAAAAAGCGGCGACGAATTAAAAGATAAAATAGTTATTTAACTATACATCTACAATTCTAAAATCACAATCAATAATAGAGAAATCCAAAAATGGGCAAAGAATAATGCCTAGTATAAAAGGCAAACTACATTTTTTCTCAATCTTTAATTCGTCAAAAAAAAAAAAAGAAAACAAACTTAACTAACAAATGTAAATATGGAATTTACTAACAATTGAACACATACCAACAAATAAGATGCGATCTTGAAATAATTTGGGCATTGTCATGTTTTTCATGAAAAAGAAAAGCAAAGTAAAAAAACTGTCCGAAATACTTACCGATCTCAAATATTTGTTGGGTTATTTTCAAAACTAAACTACAGGTATTTCGCTTCAAGCAATTCAATGTTCTACAAATAACATGCAAATTATGGCAAAAAATTCGCGAAACGCATATCATTTTGGGGTAGATGCATTCTTTTTGAAAAGAATTGAATATTAATCAAAACACCCTATTTTCCTGCAAAATTCAATATTTGTGTTGTTATAAAACCTAAACTACAAGGATTTCGTTCCGGGCAATTTAATGTCATATACAACACATAATAGGGAATACGGCTGTACTCTAATAATTTTGGACTACTCACTTTGTTTTAAAGAGATTGGAAAATTAGTGTAAAAACTATTATATAAATTTTGATCATATTTTGGTTTATCACTAAATAAACTCCAAAATACTGTACTAATTCAGAAGAGGAATTTATTTAGAATTGCTCATACATTGGTCAACTTCAAATAATTTGGACTAGATTCGTTCTTATTGAAAATGAAAGGAATATTAATCAAAACAGTCCTTTTTTCCGATATTCAATATTTGTGTTACCTTAACTACAGGTATTTCGCGTTTGATAATGTCATTTTCAAATACATGATAAGGATTACGGCTGTACTCAGAAAAAATGTTAGGCTCCTCTCTTTGTTTACCAAAAAAATGGAAAATTCTCGTGAAAACTACAATATACTTCTTGACCAATTTCTCATTCCTCACAAAATAAACTCCAAAATACTTTACTAATTCAAAAAGAGAATTTATTTACATTTGCACATACATTGCTTCTCAATTTGCTAATCTCAAATAATTTCGGGCTAGAAACGTTCTTATTGAAAAATAAAGGAATAATAATCAATAGAATAACTTTTGTTTTTGCTATCCAATATTTGCGATCTTATAAAACCTGAACTACAAGGATTTCGTTCCTGGAAATAAAGTTCCATATACAACACATGATAGAGAATACGGCTATACTCATGAATCATTTGAACTTCGCGGTTTCTTCTCCAAGAAAAGAAAAATTCGCGTGAGAACTACAATATACATTTCACCACGTTTCCACTTCTGAAAAAGTAAACCCCAAAATTCTGTACCAATTCAAATAAAGAATTTATTAACAATTGCACATAAATTAGCTAATAATATTCCAATCTCAAATAATTTTGGGCTATATTAGTTCGTATTAAAAAAAGGGATATTAGTCAAAACCAGTCCATATTTTTTTTCGATATTCGACATTTCCGTTCTTATAAAACCGGAAGTACTAGGATATGGCTCATGGCATTGGCGTTTGACATACAATACATATTAAGGAATACGATTATACCCACAAATAATTTTGGGCTTCTCTTTCTTTTCCAAAAAAGTGGAAAATTCTCGTGAGAAATACAGTATAACTTTTAAATAATTTTTCATTCCTCACAAAATTAATTCTGAAATAATTTAATAATTCAAATGAGGAACTGATTCACAATTGTTCATGCATTACCTATCAAGATGCCAATCTCAAATAATTTTGGGCTAGCACCGTTCTTATTGGAAAAATTTGGAATATTCATCAAAACACACCCAATTTTTTTCGATATTCAACATTTGCGTTCTTATAACACCTGAATTACAACGATTTGGCTCCTGAAAATTGAAGGCCATATACAACACATGATACGGAATACAGATACACTAACAAATGATTTTGGCTTCTCTCTTTCTTTTCCAAAAAAATGGAAAAATTCTCGTGAGAACTACAATATACCTTTTTACTAATTTTTCATTCCTCACAAAAAATTGCTGAAATACTTTACTAATTTAAATGAGAAATTTATTAGCGATTGCTCATACATTACCTATTAATATAACAATTTCAAATAATTTTGGGCTAGAGCCGTTCTTATTGGAAAAAATTAATATTACTAAAAACTTTCCTAATTCTTTTCCAACATTTAATATTTCCGTTGTTATAAAACCTGAACTACAAGGATTTGGCTCCTTGGAAAGGCGCGTGACATACAACACATAATAAGAAATATGGTTATACTCACAAATAATTTTGGGCTTCTCTCTTTCATTTCCAAAAATGGAATCTTCTCGTGAGAACTACAACATACCTTTCGATTAATTTTTCATTCCTCACAAAATAATCTCTGAAATACATTACTAATTCAAATGAGAATTTTCTTAGCAATTGCCCATTTATTACCTATTAATATGCTAACCTCAAATAATTTTGGGCTAGCACCGTTCTGACTGAAAAAATAGAACATTAATCAAAACACACCCACTTTTTTCGATATTCAATATTTGAGTTCTTATAACATCTGAACTACAACGACTTAGTTTCCGAAAATTGAACGTCATATTCCACACAATATAGGGAATAGTATTATACCCACAAATAATTTTGGGCTTCTCTCTTTCTTTTCCAAAAAATGGGAAATTCTCGTGAGAACTACAACATGCCTTTCGATTAATTTTCATTTCTCACAAAATAATCTCTGAACTACTTTACTAATTCAAATGGGGAATTTATTAGCAATTGCTCATACATTACATATCATATGCCAATCTCAAATAATTTTGGGCTAGCACCGTTCTGACTGAAAAAAATAGAATATAATCGAAACACACCCACTTTTTTTCGATATTCAATATTTGAGTTCTTATAACAACTGAACTACAACGACTTAGCTTCTGAAAATTGAACTTCATATTCCACACATTATAGAGAATTCTATTAAAATCCACAAATAAATTCTGGCCTTCTCTCTTCCCTATCCAAAAAATGGAAAATTCCCGTTAGGAATACAACATACCCTATTCACCAGTAAGAACCAATGTTAATTGTTTCCCTTTGTACAGCCCTGATTTTGGAATTTGAAGGCGGGGACGATTTTTTTCAAAGAGCCTAAAATTATTCTTAACTTTTGGAGGGGTTTCGAATTTTTCATAAGGTTTTTTGATTTTGGTGTTTATTCGCCCGTAAGAACAATGTTAATTGTTTCGCTTTGTACAGCCCTGATTTTTGGAATTTGAAGGCGGGGATGATTTTTCACCAAGAGCCTAAAATTATTCTTAACTTTTGGGAAGGGTTTCAGATTTTTCCTAAGGTTTTTTATTTTGATGTTATTTCACCCGTAAGAACCAATGTTAATTGTTTCGCTTTGTACAGCCCTGATTTTTGGAATTTGAAGGCGGGGATGATTTTTTTCCAAGAGCCTAAAATTATTCTTAACTTTTGGGAGGGGTTTCAGATTTTTCCTACGGTTTTTTGATTTTGGTGTTATTTCACCCGTAAGAACCAATGTTAATTGTTTCGCTTTGTACAGCCCTGAATTTTGGAATTTGAAGGCGGGGATGATTTTTTTCCAAGAGCCTAAAATTATTCTTAACTTTTGGGAGGGGTTTCAGATTTTTCCTACGGTTTTTTGATTTTAGTGTTATTTCACCCGTAAGAACCAATGTTAATTGTTTCGCTTTGTACAGCCCTGAATTTTGGAATTTGAAGGCGGGGATGATTTTTTTCCAAGAGCCTAAAATTTTTCTTAACTTTTGTGAGGGGTTTCAGATTTTTCCTAAGGTTTTTTGATTTTGATGTTTATTCGCCCATAAGAACCAATGTTAATTGTTTCGCTTTGTACAGCCCTGATTTTTGGAATTTGAAGGCGGGGATAATTTTTTTCCAAGAGCCTAAAATTATTCTTAAATTTTGGGATGGGTTTCAGATTTTACAATTGATTTTGAGATAGATTCTGGGTGGGCGCTGCTAGCTTTAGACTAAAGCTAGCGGCGCCCACGATTTTCGGAAATCCAGAGGAGCCTAAAATTCGGGAATAGAGCATTTAATTAGCCTAAAATTAGCCTAAATTTTTGGATATAGTTTGGTTGAGATTGGTTTCTGGGCGCTGCTAGCTTTAGATGGCTGCGCAGGGCGCGTGGCGCGTGGCGCGTGGCGCGTGGCGCGGGGCGCGAGGCAGAGGGCGCGGGCGCAGGCCGCGGGGCGCGGGGCGTGGGGCGTAGGGCGAGGGGCGAGGGGCGCGAGGCGAGGGGCGCGAGGCGAGGGGCGCGGAGCGAGGGGTGCGGGAGCGATGGGCGCGGGGCAGGGGGCGCGGGGCGCAAGCCGCTGGGCGCGGGGCGCGGGGCGTGGTGCGCGGAGCGAGGGGAGCGGGGCGCGGGGCGCGAGGCAGGGGGCGCGGGGCGCAGGTCGCGGGGCGTGGGGCGTATTGGCGAGGGGCGAAGGGCGCGGGGCGCGAGGCGTGGGGCGCGGAGCGAGGGGTGCGGAGCGAGGGGCGCGGGACAGGGGGCGCGGGGCGCAAGCCGCGGGGCGCGGGGCGTGGGGCGTGGGGCGAGGGGCGTGGGGCGAGGGGCGCGGGGCGCGGGGCGCGGGGCGGGGGGCGCGGGGCGCTGGGCGCGGGCGCGGGGCGCGTGGCGCGGGGCGCGTGGCGCGGGGCGCGGGGCGCGGGGCGCGGGGCGCGGGGCGCGGAGCGAGGAGCGGGGGGCGCGGGGCGAGGGGCGCGGGGCTAGTGGCGCGGGGCGAGGCGCGGGGCGCGGGGCGGGGGGCGCGGGGCGCGGGGCGCGGGGCGCGGGGTGCGGGGCGCGGGGCGCGGGGTGCGTGGTGCGGGGCGCGGGGCGCGGGGCGCGGGGCGCGGGGCGCAGGCCGTTGGCGACGGTGGGGAAACGGTTGAGCGACTAGAGATGATCAGCTCGGCCGGCGGCTCCGCGTCAGAGATTCTCCGGAGGCTACGGCCAACGCGCCGCGCCGTGCCGCGCCGCGCCACTCCACGCGACGCGATACGATCTCCCTCAGGGGCTCCAACGCGCCCCATTACATGCGAGGCGCCTCGCCCCACACTCGCCCCCCCCTGCTCCTTCACCGTCGCATTCACTGACACTCAGCGTTTGGCGACGCACCGGCTGAGATACCTCAGGACAACTGACTGAAGTCAAATTCAACCGCTGTCTGGCGGACAATTGTGGAGGCTGCTTGCTCTGATCGTTATTTTCTGTGGTTTCTTCCTTTCTTCTCCCCTTACACAGACACACATACTTAATGCACTACTCTTCCACATATGTCGAGGTGCTAAGTCTAGTACTTAAGGGCAGTGCCCCGGAGGCGGAAATTCCTGGTGGGGGAAACTTCTGCATCTGTCGTGTAGGTCGGTATTGGATTTAATGTTCTAGTGAGGGATGAAAACTGTCAACTACGGGATACAAACGCCCCGCTACTCTTCACTAGCGGACTCTGCAACAGCTGTTAACACGCCCGTAATCAATCACTCAATTCTTGGAGATATTGCAAGCAGAGACTGCAATCTTATCAGGTGACGGTTTGCAAATTTGAGAATGTTAGTCAAACATTTGGACACAGTTTAGAAGCGTTTGATAAATAAAATTTGAATTTGAATTTTTTAAGTCACAGTTGACACTAGCGAGGGACAAATGCTGACACATCTTTCTATAATATGTGTGTTCTTGACTACAGAATCGACGAACGTATATATACAAATACGAATTGTTGAGAATTACGTAACAATTCGCATCGCTATACGTAACAATCGCATGCAATTTGCTTGAAAAGTCGGGAAGGAAATTGAACACAATGTTGGAACAAAAAATGGTTAAAATTCCCCAATAATTAAATAAATGTTAGCGATTGCGGAGTAACTAAGTAAAGGGATGGATATTACAATGCACGCACCCTTATGCTCGCTGCCCCTCGCGACATGTTCTCTCTGATAGAGAATCTGTTTTATGACCGATTAAATCGCACGGGAGATTTAAAGCTGGATCTTTGCGCGGATATTTATTTACCATATTTATCTATTCTGGAGGAAAGGAAAATCATTATGTCTGCAGCAAGGATGTTCAACTTGCAAGGCCTGAAGAGCCACTACTAAAACCTTCAATATGGTTCTCGTCCGACATGGATGTAACTTTTGGGACTTTCACTTTTGACAAATAACTTTTCGCTGATCTCAGTGAATGGCACCGCGGTGCGGCAGTTGGACAACCCTGGATTCTAGGGTATCCTCTCCCTAATCTGGCTTGGAGGGGATCGCTCTGCCCTGCTCTGCTTTGTTCTTCTCTGCCTTAGCATCCAACTGCCCATACCCTCCCTGCTCTTTGCCACCATTGTCGCTCTATGATGCCTTTCTTGAACCCGATAGTACCCGCCTTATGGCGGGTTATGCGTCATGTCAATTTTTTTTACATTATTGTGTCTAGAACATACCCAAATACTCGTATATAAACTACACGTACGGACATCGGAAACTTCCAGCTTTTCAACACCTTATTTGGTTTTGATTGAGTAGTTCAACCGGAAAAGAGAAGTTTACATAATACGTTTTAAAAATAATGTATCACTAGCGTACCCGTGCGAGAACTTTCGCATGTTAAATCCCAACCTTTCCCTATCCAATTGTCTATCCTTTCCATAAAGAGAGGAATGTACTTTCAGAATATCAAACAAAATAACAATGCAATTGATGTTTGAAACAAATTTTCAATTAAAGTTTATTCAACATTATAGAGAGATGTTCTTGGAACAATTCATACTTCTTTAAAAACAACATTTGAAGAAATGTTTCATTCTTTCTTGAGAGTTAGCTTTTCGCTTTCCTTGATAGTCAAATAATAGAAAAGGTTTTTACTCTTGAGAAAGCCAAGTAAAGTAGTGCGAAAATACCAGAACGGGCAAGTACAGACCTACTCATTGCAATATTATTTAACTTTCCTTGATTTGTTATGAAGAACCGAGTGGGTTTTGGAGAGTCAGGATGTCAGCTTGCTGGGGTGAGAAAATTGAAAAATTATTTGTATACTAAAAAGTATTGAATTATTTTCTGCGTCCTTACGTACCTGAAGAAAAGCAATTCCGAGCCCCCCCCCCAAAAAAAATCAAACTAATGTTTTCACCTTTGAGTATTAAATACCATTTGTTAGCATTATAAACAATTTAGTAGGCATTAAGCCCACTTCGGTACATGGGAATGTTGCTCAAACGATGTTTGCATTTTTAATATCTTAACGATCCGACACCCGAGTTTGCAGCTGGGCGTTGGTGTACATACTTCCAGATACCGCCAACATTTAAATCGTGCGTTTGGACTGCGATCGTTGGCAGTTGTCGGGTGACTTGCACTATACTTTCTATAATTTTAAATTTAGTTGTTTTTTAATTGATTCACGTAGTATTGTAGGCTAGCACGTTTTGATTTTTGTTTTCCATTTATTTCAAGCTATTTTACTTTAGCTACTTTAAAAAGTTTGTTCTTTGTGTTGTGCCACAGCACAAATTTTCCCCCACTACCTCTGCGTACCCGTGCGAGAACTCTCGCATGTTAGACCCCACACTCATCCCTATCCTTCTATTTTCATTCTAAGAGGGAACGTAGTTAACGAAACGTGTTTATTTGTTTAAAATCTATGAAGGTAGCTTGCAATGTATTAACACAATTACAAATAAAAATAAAAACAATGCAATTAATGTGTAAAAGAAATTTTCAATAAATATTGATTCAATATCGTGGGGAATTTGCTTGGAACAATTTCCAACACTTACGTAAAGACATTTGAAGTAATTATTCAATATTCTTTGTCAGTTAGGTTTTAGATTTTCGTGATAAGTCACAAAAATATTAGCTTTTTACTTTTGAGAAAGCTACGTGTCTGAACATGTTGACTTGAAAATTTCATCGAATGATAACGAAAATATTGGTACAGGTAAAACACAAACACAGTCTTCACTCTTCACTGAATACCCACATCCCTCCACAACTAAGTACACAGCACTTACTGACCATGAAAAAACGTTAATTGAATAGTTTCACTACACGCATAAGAAATAATCTTCATAGGTATATGTATCAAGCAACTATAATAGTACTTCTAGTTGTTGCTGGAGAGCAAATCTTAAATTAATAATTATGCAAATAAACCTCGTCAGACTGCACAAATTACGGTGTGAACAAAAAGCGTAAATATTGTCGAATCTAAGTCTTCTAAGTGTGTCGCCCCAAAAATTGCTATCAGCAGGAAGAGCTGAAATATTGAGGTGGCCTTGATAGTATTAAAGCGTGGAACCGAAAAGTTAATTGAATGGATCGGAAAATGTCTCATCTTGTAGACTATGGTGTGAAAAACGTTTCTTTGAGGCCCTCAAAATTTTACTTTTTAAGTCTCTAAAACGCTTTGTTTATAAGTTATTTGCCGATGTAGGTTGACATGTGATGCGGGTTGCATTTTACATGAATATTTCGATGCGTTTTTTTAAACAAATCATCCATATTTTTAAAGTCAAAATGGAATTCGTCAAGTCTCCATGAAATTCTTTTCTTTAGAGCCCTCATTTATAAAGATTGGTTGCGTGTGAGAGTCGGAACCCAAAGGTATAGTACTGAAATAATACAGGAGACGATATTTACGCGAATCTAATGTGCCATGCAATCTAATGCGCACATTTCAAACATAAAATTATGAAAAAATGTTTTGTATCGAATGTAATACCAATGACAGAATAGGCTAACACGTTCGGTATTTTATTTAATGTACGTAATTAATGTACGTATTTAATGTACGTAATACAACAGTGGATTTATTGTATACATATTTAGCGTTTTAACTGATTTACTGAGAAAAGTGAAGCAGAATATTACGATTTTAAATTTTACCGATAATTTTAATAATACAAAATTTATTAGGACACGTCTGTTAGTAGTGTACCAAGTTTTGATACCTGATAATGAAGACACTCTACCAAGAGCTCTATATGAACTGCTATGTTCATGAAAGAATATAATTTAGAGACGTCTCTCCAAAAAACGAAGTCAATGGTATCACTAGGGAAATACCAAATTAGATGTAAATTAAATATTTAATACAAATTGATTACGTATTTAATATGTTAGCCTTGTTAAATCTTACTTATTATTGAGTGAAATAATAAGATATCTAAACTGAAACATTATATTAATACCCTATGTGATGATACTCTATGAGCATCAAGTAGTCTGGGTCGTAAAACGTGCACTTTGCTTATATTAGACTGCTCGTATAATTACATTTTCATTACGTTTGCAATATTCCCCTTTGTGAGTTTTTGAAGCTGACGATTTACAAAGCGCACTTCCATTATGCCAGTTAATGTGAATGCAGCCAACCTTGTTAATGAAGTGCAGAATGCGTTTTCACTGGTGAAAGGGAGGGCGATAACTCCAACGTCGCGCGAAAACTCGCCCAAATCCCATCGCGCGACGCGTCAGGCTCAGATTACGTCCGGGCAGGCTGACATGTGAAGCTCTTTACAATTTGTTCGTGGAGGAGGAGGAGAAGGTGGAGAAGGAGGAGGGAGAGGGGCATTTGGTAAAACGTTTTATGTTAGGAAACCAAGCTGTACAACGGGACTACTTAGCTGTCTGGGAGATGCCACGTCATTGACATAGGTGTAAACGTTTTGGTCACTATTCTGCAACCTTTCTCAGGGCAAAAAAGGATTTCCCGCCCTTTAGACTCCAGGCATCCAAGTAGCTACTCACTCCGGGCCCGGAAGCCTAAGCTCTTAAGTTGTACTCATGATCGCTTGTATAATTGCAACCGAACTAGAGGTGGCTCTAAAGAAGCGGGTACGGTAACCACTTCAAACGTTCGAGTCCTCGTCGTTTGCAAGTCGGCGGCGAGATTGCTCCCCGCAGGGGGTGGGGCAGACAGTCGTAAGAACTGTGGCTCTTGATGAAGGCGAAAACGTCCATCCGGACCCGAGTTTCTCGGCGGTACTCAAGTCGATAGTGCCAAGGTAGGAGCAGTGAGAAGGCGGTGCTAAGCTCTGTGTCGCCAAGTTCACAGTGTGACCCACCAGTTGGGCCCCTACCTGGCAACCTTTGGACACGATCGGGCGAGGGACTCGTTCCCAGTCCCACGTACGGTACAAATGTCCGACCGGGAGCATGAATCTCCCTGACAGGTTGTCTAGATTCCGGCGATACGTCGATTAAGCCTGGGTGGGGCCACTCAGCTAGCTCAGACCTACTGGCTATCCCGGCTAGCATCGGAGTCTGATTAAGCTCCACTCACCATACGCCAAGACGAATTCCTGTTAAACTACCCATGAGTACCGGTCATTGCCACGACGAAACCAATATTTGTATTTAACGGCAGTAGCTTTAGTGGTTCTATCAGCTGATTACTCCGCGTTGCCCGGGCATTTATTTATTCGAAATCATCTATTAAGCAGCCCTACCCACCCTACACACTCTGCCTGTCTCATTCTCACAAAGCTGAGCGTGGTGGGCTCTCCCACGCTGATTATCATCCCCTTTTCCGGCCGGCCTCGTCCCGCCTGACAAAAATGCCGCTAGATTAAGTTCGGGCTGCGTCGTTTCCAGTAACAAAAATTTTGGAATATAAACAAATTTTTTGGTAATATTTTGGTATCGCAATTCACTGGTTTTATCCGCTGCCGAAAATTGGTCGTGCAGAATTTGGACGCGGAGTCTCCTGCGGTTCAAACGTGTTTATGAAACGCAAACGCACACTGTTATGTATTCAGTTGTTATAATAAGATTTCAATTGAAGTTATTTATTGTTTATTTAATTATAAGAATGAAACAAGATTATCATGCTTCATCGTCCCTCTACCCGCCCGTGTTCGTAGGCCCTCGAATGCGTGGAGACAAACCTATGGGGTATAACAATTTTTGGTTTCGCATTTATTTCGATTATTCTTTCTTCCTGTTATACCCGGCTTTTAGAAAATTGAAAGTACCTGCCTTGAAAAATAGACAAATTGAAGGAATTAGTTTTTTTGGGAGCTGATTTTTAATGATTGATTATTTCGTGTGCGAAGTGTGTCAAATGCTGTGATCATTAATTCCGTAAGCGTCTTTACCACGGGAGGTGGCGATGCTCTTCCTTCGCTGGATGGCGAGATCCGACACCAAGCTACTCGTCGTGCGGGGTTTTTCCTCATCCAGGTGTCTCCAACCAGCGAGGCACCACCCCATTCGGGATAAGCTCTATACTCCCGACTGGTCTCGCGACATGTGTGTTTGCGTAGTGCATATGTGTGTAAGTGTATGAGGATGGGACAAGGAAGAGAAGGAGGATGGGAAGGTCGCGCGCGATCCGATGACCTGTTTGTTAAGGTACTGCTCCGGCTTTCACTGGGTATTGATTTGAGAAACCACGGAAAACATCGTACAGAGCAGCCGGACGTATGATTTCTCCTCCTGGCAGCGGCCGAATTCTACCTAGTTGTCTAGCTAGTGTCGACGTATATGTATTCCGTGCATATAATATTTACTACACCATATTTTTATGTACCAAGGGGATTTCTTCCCGAGGTGGGCGTTGGGCGTTTAGTTTCTATCCGCACCCCCGTCAAGGGCACAAGAACACCTTGCGCTGGTATCAGAATCCGCCGGAATGCAACACCCATCACGGGCACCTCCAAACTTAAGCCTGGGTTGGGCCACTCTGCCAGCTCAGAACTACCAGCTGAGCTAGCACCGGAGTCTGATTAAGCGCGACTCACAGTATGTCGAGACGAATTCCTACTCAATTATCCATATGTATCGGGTACTGCATCAAACGAAACTAAGAGCCCATCTGAGGGTCGCCGGGACAGAGGCCCGAGTAGCTCAAGACCCATCTGCCTCCTCCCTTGAATCTGTCGACGTGAGTATCGCCGGAATCTAGGCACTCTGACAGGGGGATTCATGCTCCCCGTCGGAATTTTATATATGGGTTAGGGAACAACTCCCTCACCCAATCCTGCCCAAAGGTCGGCAGGTAGAGGCCCAACTGGTGGATCACCCGGTGAACTTCACTGCACCTACCTTGGCACTATCGACGTGAGTACCGCCGAGAAACTCGAGACCGGGTGGACGCTTCCGCCTCAACCAAGAGCCTCAGGTCTTGTCCCCCCTGCGAGGAGCTAGTGTCGACAATCCTGCCAGCGGGTCCCGAACACTAAGATCTTCTAGTCAGAGACACTATAGTGGCATTGGTTGATGCCCTGAGTCGCCTCAGCCGGTGGCTTTTAATGTGCTTATGTTGGTAACACTGAGTTAGGAAACAAAGGACATGACTAAGAGTCATGTGAGAGTGAGGGAGTGAGAGTGAAAGAGGCCTTTGAAAGTTTAGTTTGATTCATATTTTAATGTTTGGACATAGTTACGTGAGAGCCAAAATTTACTGCATACTTGTATTATTGTATTTCTGACCTGTATTGTTCTAGTATGGAACACAAAATTATCATATAATTATTATTAATAAAATTATAATATATTATTGCTTCTGTAAAAATTGTAATAACAATGTGTATAACCGCTTTTTTTACACTAGTTTCAGTGAGGTAGTTATTTTGAATGTTTTCTAATGCTCAAACAAAATGTGAATAATTGGAATAAGATAATATCGGCGAATTTTGTGATATCCAGCCTCCGTAGTCTACGGTCACCCGCGTTCGCATCGCTCTCACTCGCCCCGTGCTCAGTCGGTCCCTGTTGCGTCGCGGCGTTCCGATCTCAGTTGTCCTTAGAACGGGAGCAAACGGCGGCATTAAGCGGGTGGGGCGTTTGTGGCGACAATCTGCCGCCGCCGCCGTTGTTGTCGTCGCCGAGTTTTTACGAGCGCCGTGCGTGTCCAGGCGATGTCGCATGTTGGGTGGTCAGCGCGGAGTGACAGAGAGAGAGGAAGTGACGCAAAAAAGAGAGCGATGCAGCAACTGAGCTGGGAATTAAGAAAGCTAAGAAGAGAACCAGAGCAAAATAGCGAGCGAGAGCGAGGGTGGAAGAGGGAGAGAGCGAGGGTGGGAGAGGGAGAGAGCGAGGGTGGGAGAGGGAGAGAGCGAGGGTGGGAGAGGGAGAGAGCGAGGGTGGGAGAGGGAGAGGGTGGGAGAGAGAGGGTGGGAGAGAGAGGGTGGGAGAGAGAGAGGGTGGGAGAGAGAGAGAGGGTGGGAGAGAGAGAGGGTGGGAGAGAGAGAGGGTGGGAGAGAGAGAGGGTGGGAGAGAGAGAGGGTGGGAGAGAGAGGGTGGGAGAGAGAGAGGGTGGGAGAGAGAGAGGGTGGGAGAGAGAGAGGGTGGGAGAGAGGGGGAGGAGCTGGAGAGGGAAAGAGAACGTGAGAGAGTATTGCCAGTAAAGAGGGAAAGGCAGCGGGCACACGATCCTGCTGACCCAGTTGAAGGCGAGCACGCGATGTCAGGCTCTACTGCAGGGCGCGGTACGCCCTGGCACGGCACGGGGCCGCACCACGCTGGGCGACGAGTTAGCACATCTACAGTTCCTGCCTTTGTTGTTACGGTTTCTGTTGCTACTGTTTATATTATCTTTGTTATTATTACAACATATTTTCTTTCTTTTGACTACATTTCATCATTCTGGAATCAGGAGACTTTCTTTCTTTTAAGCCGATCTTACGTAAAATATATTTCTAACTTCCAATGCGTGCGAAAGGTGAAAGACAAATATGCTGCTTCCGGCCATGTAAGAGATGTCTGTGATTTCAATAAAGATATAAGAACTCTGAAAAAATCCAAAAACAATTAAACAGTTTCGATTTTGATCTAAAAATGCAAATATTTGATTGTGTTAGAACGCCTATTCTCGTATTGCACATAAAAACTATCTTACTCTGTGTCCGAATACAGCGCAGATGAGGTTATTAGACAGCAAGACTGCAGGAAGAAGCTGCCTGTCATTAATATATATATATATATATATATTATAATATAATATAATATATTCTAATATATATTTCATTGTTATACGAGAATATTTTATTTGTTCTTGTGCTGTTTGGAAAACAATAGTGCGTAATTTTGTTCAGCAGTGTGTTTGCTACAGAACGTGTTTCTGTCTAGAATTCTGTGTAAAAATGAGTACTCATGTTTTGTACAGTTTTGTGGATAAAAAAAGTTGTGAACCTTCCACGTCTGCATAGAATAATATTTTAGCAATTACCATATTGCAGCATAACATTGCAGCCCTCTGATATACTGTTCCATTGAACGCAAGGACCAGCTCTTTTGACCAAGATAAAATAATGAAGAACACAGTGAACAGTTAATATCTCACCTCCTTTTTCGACTTTTCCGATGCCTACTTTTCGACTCATTCCGAAGCCTACATTTTCACTTTTTCTGTTGAGAGATTACCTGGCATATCCCACAGTCGGTAGTAGCTTTTCTTTCACTCGGGTGCCTGCGGCAATGAAACCTAATGGACAACCTACAGGAGAAAACAACTGTCAGTTTCCTGAATAGAAATCTACTTAACCACGAAACTTCCTTTGTATTTTCGACTGTACATATTTATGAACAGAATAATTGAGCATTGTGCAGGATTGTCTATACTACTCTAATTGTAGAATTATCTTATTAGATGGATACAGCTTATTTTGAAGTGATATTACAATATATTTATTATGCATAACACAGCTTCATTACAGTACCGTTGCCGACCAACCACTGAAATGTTACATATCATGCAAATATGTACTACTAAGAAAATATTTCATTTTTAGGTGATTTGCGAGCCGGTGCTGGTAAACCAAAATATTACAGCAAACACTAAAATGTTGAAGAGTGAATTAGACTTGATATTAACACCACCATAGTACGAGAAAATGTGGAAGTGACAAGTAAGTTCATCTTCTTAGTATGTTTTTATTAGTCGTGGCAAATGTAATGTTAACCCTCCGGCGGGCCCGTCCCATCATTTCCCACCAGCAGACGCGTGCGGCACTCCGTACCGCAGTTATCAACTTCGATTTTCGCGTCAATAGTTATTACCTTTGTAATTGAATGTAAAGGAAATATTCTTTATTTATGTTTTTATACATTTTATTTCATAATAACTAATTACCAAACGAAATAAGAATATTAATAAGAATCTGATCCATCACTCGCTCCCTCCGTATCTTGGTACGTGTTACATGTTGGGGAATGAATGTGGTGCAAATGTGCCTTCTAACGTTTCTTCGGAAACAACGCATTTAAATTTGAATTAGTAGTTAAAACTCCAAAATCTGTGTCATAAAAATCAATAACAAAACAGCAGTAAGAATTCTAATGGATAAAATACCAAATATTATACTTGCATGACAAAGCGCTTGCGGTACGGAGTGCCGCAACCGTTGCAGAGTTCGAATTAGTAATGAATAACAGTTGATCGGCAGGGACTAAAATCGTGATTTCAGTTTCTTCCGATTGAAAATATAATGAATTAAGAATAACTATGAGCTCAATAGTGCGACACCAATTATTTACACGAAATCAACAAAAATGTAAAAATGTGGCTCTGAGTACCGACATGCGCCCGCAGGAGGGTTACGCTGTATGTAATTATTATTCATATACTCCCATGAAGATTGCAACACTTGCTCGTTTCTTGCAGGTGTCATAACATATTTCATACTCTAGTGTTAACATACATGGTTACGTATCGTTTCATTTTAATACATGATTTTATGCTTAAATTCATTTCTTGATAATACTATTAACACTAAGCTCAAGAGCGTTCTCGTATATGTTTAAAATTTCACTAATTGCGGTCACGGTCTTGAATAATGTACGTTCAGTACTCTTCGGTCATCGATTTAACTTTGTAAATGTCGAAAGAACCAATTCACGCATTATCCAAATGCTGGACTTTTGCAGAAAGTTTTACCTTCTAATTATTTTGAATTACATGACTTATTGTTACTGGATTACATTGTTCTTTCATTGCTGATATTTTAGTGAGATATTATTGGCACTCTACAAATGTAATTGGTACAGACTTAAAATTAAAAAAAATAAAGACGTTTGCTTTCACATTTTATTATTTGAAATGCTTTACCGGCATACGAAAAGGAAATAAAATTCTACGGAGTATTTTTAATGCAGTTTTGTCAATAAATATCCTTTTTCAAAATTTGTGATTTTTAAATGTAGTAGAATATATCTATAACCTTGTGTAGCATTTTATGAATTAAAAGGCAGATGTATATTCTTAGTCTTCTGAATTCAGTTTTAAAGTTCTTCTTTTCTTTGTATGTATGGGTATGCAAAAGAAACAAATGTTGTAGAATAGTACATACATGCGGGCCTTTTAAACATACATGTGTGTTTTTAAAATAGATTCGAATCTGCTGTGGATTCGTTGCTGTGCTTTTTGTACCTCAGCGCACTGTGCAGAATATAATTACTCGGTGGAGTCTTGTGTCAACGTGTCACTCTATCCAGCGGCAATTGTTAGATACGAGGATCCCGGAATTAACGGGGCACTCTGCAGGAATCCACATCACAAAATTGGCGTTGACTGACTTTATCTCCGCCTCTCACGAAAGGGCGCGTGTTTCAGTCGCTTCTCAATGAACCCACTCCCCCTTTTATCGTCCTGCACGTTCCCCACTTCATTCTACGTCTCTCCCGGCTCCAGTCTCACGAATAAACAGACATCGCCTCTCCTGGAAACGCTCGGGCAGGAGATGGCGCAAGATGACGAGAACGGTTGAAGACAGGATCTTTGGAGACAGAATGTTTGGAGACAGGTATTAATTAAAACCTGTAGGTGCTTAGGATCTATCCGAGAAATGGCTTTGTGGAATTGGCGGAGACGTAGGAATGACAGTGTTGAGCACACGAAAGAGTGTTAGAGTTCCTCGGGAATGGAACGAATGAGAACGTGAACAGGAGACGAAAGAGTATTGGTTCCTCTGCTGTTTCCTGACCTTTTACTGCCCTCTGCGTTGCATCCACCACGTGTATTGCTGACGATGCCATCATTAATCCAGACAGATAATTCAGACTACCCGTCACCGCTCATTGCTTGTCCTTATTTCACGCGCCTATCATTCATTATCTTAACCTGCCAACTCCGTCTGTGACGATTCACGTATTGTGTCTATAAAAATTCGTCTTCATGGAGGGTGGTGTAGGTAATGCTCTTGATATTTTCATGGAGTGTACAGGTGACGTTTGCTCCAGTTTAATTGGTTGCTCTTATTTCACCCCTTAACACACTTCCAGTGCGCTCTCCTGAGTTGAGCGTTGTTCCTATCGTGACTCTGCGCCGCTTCGCCAACTTCCTCCGAAACTTCCTTCGTTCTACGCTGCCCTGTCTAGCGGCCTCCTCTTCCTCCCTCTCTCCCTCTCCTTTCGTACGCCTTCCACTCTCATGGGGCGCGGCCTCTTCCGCCCAATCCGGCGCTGATTAGATTAGCGGAGTTTCCATACGGTGGCTGCGCACCTGGATTAATGTTCTGCTTCATTTCATTAGGCTAATTAGCCGCACGGGACAGGTCAGGCCCTGCTGGCCACGGGGTAAGGTGGGCAGCAGTGGTGACTATGTAGGGACGAGGGCGAGGGCGAAGGCAAGGCGTGGGCGAGGGCGTGAGCGAGGGCGAGGGCGGCGTTGGCGAGGAAGGTGGTGGAGTCGACGATGGCGGAAGTGGAGATAGGAGTAGGAGGAGTGGAGCCTGAGATGGGCAAGGCGGTAGTTGGTGGTGGTAGCAGACTTTTGCGAGGGGGTATTGGAGGAGGGGTGGTGGCGATGGCGGCGGAGGCGGGATGGGTAGTGACCCGGGGGAGGACGGCGGGTGCGGCATTTGTGACTGCAGTGGTGACGGCAGTGGAAGCGGGTAGCTTCGATGTTGTCAGATGAGAGTCTGCGGGGACGTTGACGTGGAAGGAAGGGGTGGATAGTGTTGGCCGTGAGTGTGCGGGTGGGGTCGTCTATTGTTGATGTTGTTAAGGAGATAAGGAAGAGAGAAATGACTGGAAGGTGAAGGGTAGTGGGCGAGCGAACAAAGAACTCAAGTAAGTGTGATGCTAAAGAAGTGCAATAGGAGGATAATGCTCCTTTCAAAATAAATACGTCTACTTTATGTGATGAGATGTTATGTCATTCCACAATTGATGTGGAAGTGGACTAATTTTACAGTAGCGTAAATAAATGGCATACCTGGTTGGAATAACAACAAAATAAACTGAACGAATAATTCTAAGATGAAAACATTGATCGTGAACTACAAGAAGCTTTCCTAATTGATCAAAAAACACCAAACAAACGCTGCTATAAAATGGCGCTGGCTTTCTCGTACTAGTTACCTTTTGATTTGGGGAGTTACATTTTCGGTTTTGCATCATTCCCTTCCCAATTGATTCGTATTGGCTCTTAAGGGACGTAGGCGTTAAAACAGCACTTTTTTCTGCAGCATAACAATACTTTCCCAATACTACGAAGTAGTACACAGGAAATAGAAAAAAAATTGTGGCAACACTCTCAAAATGTGTTTTCCTCAAAACGATGGTAATCGATTTTTTGTAGTATTATTATATTTTGTACAATATAATATGGGAGAGTAAGAAGAAAATTATATTTCATCCATTTATTTTATATTTTGGAACACAGAATATGCAAATGTTTTCAGTAAAAGAAAGCACTTTTTGAAAATTTAGCACCTGTAACTGTTCAACCCAACCAACTTTTTTATACGATTTATCACGTATAGTACATATGTGGTATAAAATATATTTTTATAGCGAAAATGTTTGTTAATAGAGAACTCATTAGGTTTGTAAACTGTGTACTTAAATCAGGACTTGAGTAATGTGTGTCTAGAAATACACCAAACATCATGATCCACCAAAAATTAGATCTAAAACAATGTCATTTTGCAGAGAAAAATGTTTTATGTAAATGGGACAGAAGAACTCGCGACCAGAGCTACGTTTTACAGTGTATACCATCCATGTTGTGAATTATTATTATTATAGTATTCTTGAATCCTCTAACTTTTACCGGTAACAATTCGCTGTTTTTTAAACGTTCTTGCGTCACTTAAAATTACAAAGTTTGAGATGTGGTACTGTTACTTAAGCACTTACGATGTGTGTATTGATTTATTTCGCATCTCCTGTGCCTGGTTCTGACGCAAATATTCCCTGCAATTGCGAGCATGTTGCGTTGCTGGTCCTCGGGCAAAGTCGCTTCAGCTACGCGAATGTCCGCCCTACCGCTTAGCTTCTCCTCGTTCTCCTTCTCCCCTCGTTCTCCTCCTCTTCCTCCCCTCCTTCGCCGCTACCGCCGTTTCTTCTCCACTGTCGCATGAGCTTATGTGTTTCAGGGCTTATGTGTTTCATGTCGCTGCAGTGTCTCTCACCAAAGTTTCTAAGGTACGAGTCCCGACAGGATTTTTGACACTAGGTAGATAGCTAAGCCAAATTCATCCGCTGTCTGGAGGAGAACTCTAGCCGACGGCTGCTCTGATCGGCAACTTTCCGTGGTTTCTCTAGTACCAGAGGAATAACGGAACAGAACCCTAACAAACGGGCGACGGACCGCGCGCGATCTTTCCTTGCTCTCCAATGTCCTATCCTCATCCTTACATCACATTTACGTGCACTACACTATCACACTTGTCGGGAGACCAAGTGGGAGCTTAGAGCTTATCCCGACTTGGGCGGTGCCCCGCAGGTGGGGGATCCTGGAAACCCCGCAAGCCAACTTCTAGGTCGACGCCGGACCGACGTCACCACCACCACCTCCTCCGAAAAGAAACAAACCCTACACTTATGGAACTAAAATAGGAGTAGTAGGTCTATAGGTGCTGAGGCTGCGGAAAACACGAAATAATCATTGAATAAATCCATTGTCGTAGCTGGTGCTCCCGCTAGTCCCACATTCATTGACCTCGTCCCCTCTGCAATGGCTACTGCCTTCTGCATCGCCGTCACCGTGGCCATTGGCTGCCTTAATGAGCCAGTGCGGTGGGGGGGAGCGCGTGGGTGGGAAGAGGTAGGGAAATTAGCAGCGCCGAGTCCGCCGCTTCCCGAGTTTCTTCTTTGCGAATAGGACGTGCGGGTGGGCGAACAGAGGTCGACTTTGTTGCGGCTTCACCGCCTGGGCCTTTATTGCTTCGGCACCCGACGCACAGTGAATTGAGAGGGGATCTGAAATCTCCCCGAGTACGTTTTCGCATTACACTCAGGGCGGATTAATAGCTTGAGGGGACCTAATTGTGGCAAAACTATTGGGCAAATACGTAGGCTTTCACCGCTGGAGTCAATAGACCATCTTCTGGGCGAAGAAGGTTGCAATATGATGATCCAATCGTTGGCAAATGTGCCTCGGATTCGACTGCTCTTGGACAAACAAGAATCTAAAATACAAACCTTAGCCCTGATAGTCCTGAAATATTAACCGACTGTAATCGAAATTAATGTGGAAAAATAATTTATTATTACTGTAATCTTTGGTAAGAAAATGTGATAATAAATGTACTCTTATATTGACATATTTGTCGACGAATATCAAATTGTATTTAAAAAATAACTTAGCCCGTACCCATCAGGAATAGAAAAGGTACGAATCAGGAAAGTACGTTGAGGGTACAACTGCCGTTATCTGTACTTGATATGAATTTCCGCTTAATTACTTTGATGTTTGAATGATTTAAATGCAAACTGTGAAGTCAACGTCACCTAGAATTAGAGCTAGCACGCTTGCACCAAAGTTTGTGTTGACTATATGATTTAGCAAAGTATTATAGCCGCAGGGCTGGAAGGAGGCAGAGTGAAGATCGAGGTTCGGTTCTTCTGGGAAAGCTCCTCGCAGAAGGTTCCACGTTGGTGTTCAAATAATTTAAATATAAACTATGAAATTATGAAACAGATAATTAGTGATGATTAATTTTCAAAGAGAAGTAACATGAATGAGTTATTTATTTATAAACGTTATGACATCAATAATAATTACATCTGTACTAAAATTTGATTGTCACTGTGTGAGCCACGGGGCTATCCCCCTTCTAAAGCAAAAACAGGTACGGTTTTTCTGCGAAAACTTGAATATTCCGCGTCTGCATGATCCGCGCCCCATTTATCCAGGGAGAACGCGTGTTCGACGCCAGTCATATGTCACGTGACCCTCACCCCCCGGCGACTGTGGAATCAAAACGTTCAGTAGTAAAATCCCGGCACGGCCACACCCGCAAACAAACTCCCAATTTCGCCAGATTTATATATGGATGGCGTTGCCCTCTTTTTGCGTTTTAATTTTCGAATCCTTTGAAAAGTTCTCGCGGTTCATTTCTGTTAAGTTGCTTTTCCGTAGGATTTATGCAGTGCACCTTTCGCAGGTATCGTTTCTGAAGCTTTGCAGGGGGAGTTGAGAATAAGCAAATGCGTCGTCTTGAGCAAATATTTAGAGAAGTGAAGCTAGTTATAAAGAGATGGAGCCGCGACGCTGGGAGTGTTGGTACAGTTTAGGTTCTCATGGCAGGTGGTGGTGTAGGAGCAGGCTGTTCAACCTGAGATTTAATTAAAGTTTACGAAGGGTCATGTTTGTTTAGAAGTTGCTTCCCTTGTATCTCTTGCACGTACGTACGTTTTTACTTGTTTCAAGATGAAAATGCATCTAGTTTTTCCATACTGTGATTAAAGTGATGTGTGGTTAAAATTAATTTTTAAAGGAGAGCAATGTATTTTGCAATCCTTCAATTATTTGAATCAATCTTCTAACGCAGTTAGTCGGACAACTTAAACTGCTTCATGCCAAATTGATTTCAGGTTATTGTTAGGGCGTGAATAATCTGACTACTTGACTTGTAGGATTAATGATTTTATGATCCAATTACATTTTTTTTATAAATCTAAAACATCTACTTACTTATGCTTACTCAATCTCGTAAAAGTAAAATAATAGACACATTTAAATGACATTACGAAGTTTTATTCTAGAATTATTTACGGACATTTTCGCTCTTGAAAACCAAACAAATTTCTTGCTCTTCAGTTTTCCTTACGTTCATTTTATTGGACGATTCGCAGATTTTTAATTCAAGTAATTCACAAAAATGTAAACAGTCGTTGACAGCCTTGTAATATTTATCTAAATGTAATGCCTTTTCTCCTCTTCAGGGTACTTTTTTATACCGCAATTCTAGGAAATATATTTGAGGATGAATTTACTTCTTTCAATGAAGCCAGAGATACACAAATTATTTTCTACGAAACGTGAATTAAAATTGCAATATTATTTATGAGGCAAGTACGGGATTTTAGATAAGCGATTATTTTAATCATTTGCTGAATACGAGCATAAAATAAAGCTTTCATAAATACAACTGACTTACTCACGATTTTACTCACGTTTCGATGCATGTCTGAGTTGATTTATTGCTTGCGTATTTGAAACAAAATTAAGTAGTGACCGTTCTCTTTAACAGATTGGTTGCAACTTCTCGCCTTTACATGTGGTCAAGAATGGTTCATTCATAACTTCACTCAACACAACCCGCTGCCCCAACCTCCTCCTCTATCGACTGCTCCTTTGCCGCTGTCGCTCTCTCCCCTTTCTCATTGCTACTTCCACGACCACTGCTGTCACCGCCGGCACTACCACAATCAGAACCCGCACCATCGCCTGTGCCGTCGCCCTCACAGTTCGTGTCCACGACATCAACAGTGACTGTCTACTATTACTGTCGCTAACACTATCATTTAACTGCCACTGGGTCATACCCAGTTGCAGCTCAAATAAATGTATGTATGTATTACCACTGCCACTGTCAGCGCCGTTGTTAATACGGACGCCACTATTTCGACACTATCACTGTCACTGTCACTATCACTGCCACTGTCATTACTACTTCCTTCACTTTGACTGCCACCTCGGTATCAGCTACGCCCGACACGTTTTAAAGCTTTTTTGCCCTAATTTTTAAGAAAACTAGTTGTTTTTATTTCACATTTCATTTTTTTCACATTTTCAAGAAAACTACAATAGAAAACCGCCCTATCGTATTTAAGAAGAGTTTAATTTTACTCGAGCTTATAATTCGTACACAATGAATTAATTTTTAAGTATTAGTTAGTAAAGTATTAGACAGCAAATATTTGTTGGCGGGCGGCCTCTTCCTTGGAGAATTGCGGCCGCACATCAGATGTGTCGTAAGATGTGACGCACTATCAATATGAGAATTCAGTCCTTTCGCGCAGAATGAGAGTAGGCGGAAAAAAAAAAATTGCATTTTGAAACATTAACTTTTTGTTTCCCCCGAGTTCCTAGGTATATAACTAAACAATAGATACTTTTCACTTAGCTGAACACTGCTTACATTCAATTCTTGTGCGCGTTGAAAATTTGTAATATAGCTTCTGGGAACCACCATGTTCTTGGTGTGTACAACGGTCTAAATGTTTCTTATTATAGTATGATGACTACAAACTAAAGCTTATTTAGACATCAAAAATTTTATTCCAGCATAACTTACATTGGATGTCTCAGAATAAATGTAACAAACTTATTGGTCTTGTAAGGTGTTGAAGATCACTCTTTGCCAGTGAACTTGTGGTAGGAAATATCACGCGTTTAGCAGATAGCGCGTTGTGACAAGGGGAATACGTCCACCTGTCAAACATCAGCGTACATTGAATTGCCTAACAATCAGGGACAAGCGTCACATGTTACTTCGTTTTATGAGGCTTCTCATCACATGTTAATTGGATCCAAAAGTGACCATTTTCGATCGCCATGCAGGCTCTAAAAAGTTTGAGTAACTTTTACAATCTTTTTATTTACAAAGATAACTGTTTTGTAGGGTAAACTTCTTACGGGCAGCGGGAGAGGTGGCTCAGGGCATCGACTGATGTCACTGCGGTGCCTCTGACATCAAGGTCGTAGGTTTGAGTCCCGACAGTTTTAGGATTTAGGCACTAGGTAGGTCGAATTCAGTTGCTGTCTGGAGGAGAATTCTAGCAGCCGGCTGCTCTGATCTGATCTGTAGTTTTCCGTGGTTTCACCGATCAACGCCAGGCGAATCCCGGAGTAGTACCCTAACAAACGGGTCACGGATCGCGAGCGATCTTTCCTTCCTCTTCCTTGTGCTATCCTCTCCCCCTTATTTACACACACATACACAAGCACTACACTGCCACACATGCCGGGAGGCCGGTCGAGAGCTTAGAACTAGTCCCGGGTGGGTGCACCGCTGTTGTGAGATACTTGGTTGGGGAAAACCCCTCTAGACAACGGTAGCTAGGCGCCGGGTCTCACCATCCAGCGGGGAAAGATCACTGCAAACTCTCAGAGAATACTGCACTACACTTACGGGACTACTAAGAACCTTAGCCATGACGCTCCCGAATCACCAATAAAATATTTCACAATATTGCCGGCATAATGCCATAGTTTCAGGACGCGCCCGTGGCCTGCTGGCTGCGTGGCAAAGGATGGGACGACGGGGCTTCGCGACGCTCTCGCGTTCCGGCAGTTATATTAGCCTTCTGTGCGACGTCGCCCTCCCCGTCTCCCGCTCTCCACGTCGGCCGGCTGGCCGCCGCGCCGCGGTGTAAACGCCCTTCCGTCAAAGTCGTGGCCTGTTCGCTCCTCCGCGCCTCGCCGCGCGTCGCTTCGTGCGACACTCGACGCAACTTGAAAGACGCCCCTCCGCGGCTCGCACAACGGCTGACGAACCCCGCCCCACCCCACCCCAACGCCCCTGCGCACGCCTCGCGCTGCCTGCTCGCTCACGCAGCCCGCGGAAATAGTAGAGCGGGAGGCACGGGCCGCCAGTGTTGTCAGGGCGCTCGCCCACCTTTCCTTGGACCCGGCTTCGATTCCTGGTGAATCTAAAAGGACACTGTCCACCGCTAGCGGAAGTGAACGTGAATTGGACGCTACTCGGTTTGCTGCTGGAGAACGTACCATTTTTCGAATCCTTCTAGAACGTATTATTATTATTATTATTATTATTATTATTATTATTATTCCATTACATCACGACTAAAGATCTTATGAGTCGGCTGAATATAAAATCTACTCCAGGTTGCAACCAGCTACCTAAGGAGCAGATCCAGTGACTATGAGTGCCTCTACAATACTTTACGCAAAATGTGGGCTGTTCCAAATAAAGCAATTTCTTGCACTTCCCAGTCTTTTGAATTACCTGGGAGTTTAGACAAGTTCTTACTCAAATTTTGCGGAACAAATCCCAGAGCTCCGATAACTATCGGGACGACCTGTGCTTTTACGCCCCACATTCGGCTGATCTCGATTTCCAAACTCTTGTATTTAAGACGTTTCTCTGCCTCCTTGGTAACGACGTTTTGATCGCAAGGTACAGCAACATCGATAAGTAAACACGATTTTTTGGCCAAATCCCGGATAACTATATCCGGTTTGTTTGCCGCTATCGTGCGATCAGTTTGAATTTGTTGGTCGTACAATATCGTACACAATCCAACAGACGTCACCGGTTTCGGTGAGTGTTCGTACCACTTGGGGCATGTGTTTGGAACTTCGAGGGCGGTACAGATCTGCCAGTGGAGGTAGCTACACACCCTGTCATGTCTTTTAAGGTATTCGGTCTTTGCTAGGATTGGACAAGCTGAGACAATATGATCAATGGTTTCTACTTGCTCCAGGCAAATGCGGCATTTGTCATCTTGGGAAATTTTGAGAACCGCTTTATCATAATGTCGTGTTCTCAAGGCCTGATCTTGGGCAGCTATTACAAGTGCTTCCGATTCTGGCTTCATCCTTCCCCTTTTAAGCCACATAAATGATTGATCTTTATTGATCTGCACCTTGTCCATTCTTTTTAGGTATTGACCGTGGAGTGGTTTGTCTCTCCACGATTTCTTTAACATTTTTTGTGTCTCACACTTCATGTTTAGCAGCATCAGAAGTTCAGTGTCTGTGTTATTCGACGTGTCTTGCCTAGTTTTCTTCGCAATGTTTCTTGCTACACTAACAATGCCTCTGTTTCCCATTCTTCGGTCAGATTTCATGACCTGCCTCATTAGAGGGTCGTCTTGATGGCTGACTACATACTTACCCAACCCGACTTCTGCGTTGTGCCAGGAGGCCTCAATTTGTCTGAGGCCTCTTCCTCCTTCCTTACGTGCCACATAAAGTCTATGTATATCAGCTCGAGGGTGGGAAACATGATGCATTGTCAGCAGTTTTCTGGTTTTTTCGATCCATGGTGCGAATTTCTTGCTCAGTCCAGTCCACTAGTCCAAAACTGTATTCGGCTACAGGTACCGCCAAACTACCTATTGCAGATATTTTATTCCTGGAATTCAGAGCGGACTGCAGGACCAGTCTCACTCTTCTATAATACTCCCTACGAATTCTCTCTTTCATTCTGTCATTCGAGATGGTTTCACATTCTTCAATGCCCAGATATTTGTAAGTTTTACCTGGCTCAAGATCCTGAATCACAGTGTGCGTATCAATTTCAATGTTCTCAGACGTTGTGAGTTTCCCTCTTTTTAAATTGATTTTTGCACACTTGTCAAGACCAAACTTCATGCAGATGTCATTGCTAAAGTCATTCACGACAGACAGCATTTGGGAGAGAATCGCTTCATTCTTGGCACTTTCAGATCATCCATGTAAAACAAATGTGATACTGGCCTTTCATCACCATGGAGCTTAAAACCAAAGTCAGCTTGCGACAACTGTCTCGATAGTGGGATCAAACTAATGCAAAACAGCAGAGGGGATAGTGAATCTCCTTGAAAAATACCCCTGTTAATCTGAATACTTCTGGTTTCTACTGCTTCCTTTCCGCTGTGGATTAGTAACCTGGTACTCCACGACTTCATACTAGCCTTGCAAAACTCAACAAGTCTAGGATGAAATCGATAGATCTCCAGGGTCTTCAAAATCCAATCGTGTGGTACACTATCAAAGGCCTTTTGGTAGTCAATCCAAGCCATGCTCAAATTACGTTTGCGTTTCTTTACATCATTCAAGATTACTTTATTCAGTAGCAAGATTTCCTTACACCCATAAGAGCCTTTACGACATCCTTTTTGTTCAGCTGGCATTAGATGATTCTTATCTAGATGTCTATACATTTTGTCAGCTATAGCTGAAGTTATAACTTTATACAGTACTGGCAGACAAGTAATTGGCCTGTAGTTCTTCGCCAAAGAGCTGTCTCCCGCTTTGGGTAGCAAATACGTGATGCCGCGTGTGAGCCATTCCGGGATTTCCTTTGGGTTTTCAAAAATTTTATTAACAGCCTTTGCTAGATGAGAATGTATTGCTGTTAATTTCTTAATCCAATAAATCTGGATCTTATCAATCCCGGGGGACTTCCAGTTTCCCATGTTCTTAATTGCTTGGAAGAGGTCCTCTTCCGAGAATTGGTGAACATCTTCCACTGTTTCTACAAGTTCATCGGCAGCATCAACTTCAGATTGAAGCCAAGATGCGTCTTTGTTGTAGGATCTGCTCTCTTCCCAGATTCCTGCCCAAAATGCTTCGACGTCATCTTTTGAAGGAGTAACAGCTTTGCCATTCGGTTTTTGAGTCAGATTGCGATAGAATCTCTTCGCGTCTGTTTCAAACAACCGGTTCTGTACACGGAAATCTATTCTACGTTTGTACCTTCTTATTCGTTGAGCCCATGCTTGAATTTTCTCTTTTAGCTTCTCAACTACCATTAGCCTGCTGGTGTCATTTTCAATTTGATATTTTTGTTCAACATTGAATATTTTTCGTTGAACTTTAGAGGTGTGCGTTGATTTAGAAGATGCCTCAGCTAAGAATGATATTTCACGCCGGGTGTCGGCTATCCGTTTCATAATTCTGTTCATCCATGGGGGTACAGAGCTGTTTACTCTGTTTTGCTGTCGGCCGTCGGTGTTCTTGGCTGGCCCCAAAATTATCTGAGATACTAGATATCCAGTTGCATATATGATGTGATTGATTTCAGTAATATCTAGATCTCTGCCTGGGGTCTCCACCACCTCATTTAAGACAGAATTCACTGTTTCTATCACTCTTTTAGCTTTGGCATTTTCGTATATTCTCCTCAACGGTTCGCGAGATTCAAACGGAAGTTGACTAACTCTTTCTATCTCGCGCCGAAGGAGATTTCGCATCATGTCCTTATCGTGTAATTCATTGCCAGATGAGTTTTCACCACTGACGTGTGTTTCACTGGAAAGCGATGAACCTTCCACGGGATCATCATTTTCAAGTTCTACATGTTCGTCATGTGGATTGTTCGAGCGAAGTACATATTCCGCATTTCTCTCAATGTCAGCAAGTTGATCTGCTGTGAATTTTCCACTGCTGAGTATGTATCGTCGTTGACTGGCAAGCTTCTTTGAGTCTAGGGTAGGTCTCATATCTGGGTTCCGCTCTCTCCATACCTTGAAAACTTCTATTTCAGAGCCCCCATTTTTCGCTTTTGCGTAGTAAAAGCACCACATCACCTCCTTTAATTCATCCCGGGTCCATCTCTGACGATGGCTTCGAGCTACTGCCGGCTCTGGGTCCCTGGGACTAGCATCCGTGGGATGGCCAGACGTCGACAAGGTGACATTAGCTCGGTTTCTGAGCAGGTATGGGACATTGGCAGAACAAGGCACGTTAAGATTCATTACATTGCTTGTTCTATCCATTTTGCTCATTGGTTTGAATTGAGGATTCGCAGGACGCAAGTTCGAGTTCACAGATCACACTTAACCCTCGGGTTGTTTCCTGCCATCCGTTACTGCGACCCACAGTGGCCTCGGGGCATCCCCCCGCAGGGCCCAGCAAGGGGTCCCTCCGATCGCCAGTCGGCATTACTAAACCCTACGGGATTTTCACTGACTGCTGAAGGCAGCCTCCTTCGCTGGCTAATGCAAGGTTCGGGCCTCCACTCTAATCAGTGGCCTGGTGTGCCAAACCAGTTTCTTTCCTGTACCCTCTATGGGCCGACAACAGGAAGTCCAAAGGTTCATGACCCTTCCCTCTCTACTTACTTCCCACTCTCCTCAAAATGGAGTACTTCTTCGTCTGACCCCTCACCTTCAACCCATTCAGCAAGGGAGGCCCCACCGGTAGCTAGGCTACCACTGACATAGCTTTAAGGCTCATGGGGGTACTCAAGCTCCACCACCAACTGCAAGGTCGTGTACTCCCTAGGTGGAGTTATTATTATTATTATTATTATTATTATTATTATTATTATTA
The DNA here is from genome assembly GCA_031308135.1 of Acheta domesticus. Lineage (NCBI taxonomy): Eukaryota > Metazoa > Arthropoda > Insecta > Orthoptera > Gryllidae > Acheta > Acheta domesticus. The sequence goes on along the minus strand of JAHLJT010004567.1, from coordinate 124,517,347 downwards.
TTATCACTATTGTTATTATTTTACTCTAATTCACGACTAAACAAGGAGTTGGTTGAATATAAAATCTACTCTAGGTTACAACCAGCTTCGTAAACAAAAGATATAGGGACTGTCGGTGCATATACACTACTTTATGCAGAATGTGGGCTGTTTCCAATAAAGCTGTATCGTGTACTTCCCTGTCTTTTGAGTGGCCTGGGAGTTCAGCCAAGTTCTTACACAAATTTTAAGGAACAAATCCCAGACCTCCGATGTTTGTCGGGACGACCTGTGAATTCATGCCCCACATTTGGCTGATATCGATTTTCAAACTCTTGTATTTAAGACCTTTCTCTACCTCCTTGGTTCCGATTGATTGTTAGTGATTCTGGGCGCGTCAACTGATTTGGCCATTAGTCTCGTAAGTGTAGTGCATGTATTTCCCTCTGAAGGTAGCGGTGGTCCCCCGCTGAATGGCGAGATCCGGCGCAGACCTAGTGGGTGCCAGCCGATGTTCCCCAACCAGTATATCTCACCAGCGGGGACAAGCTGTAAGCTCTCGACCGGTCTCCCGACATGTCTGGTAGTGTAGTAATGTTAGTATAAGTATGTGTAATAAGGGGTGAGGATAGGACAAGGAAGAGGAAGGAAATATCGCGCGCCGTCCGTGGCCTGTTTTTTAGGGTACTGCTCCGACATTCGTATGGTGTTGTTTGGAGAAACCACGGAAAACTACCTACTGGCAGCCGGCCGCTAGAATTCTCTTCCAGATAGCGACTGAACTCTACCTAGCTAAATACCTTGTGTCAAAAATCCTGTCCTTGTCGGGACTTGAACCCTAGGACCTCCAGTTCAGAGGCACTGCAATGACATGATTTGCTGCCCTGAGCCACATCTCCCAGTCCTTGCTAACGATGTTTTGATCTCATGACACAGCAACATCTACAAGTATACACTTTTTTCTCAAAATCCTGGATAACAATATTTGGTTGGTTTGCCGCTATCTTATCAGTGAAGTTGTTGGTCGTACAATATTGTACACAGACCAACTGACATCACCGGTTTTGGTGAGTGATCATTTGGAGCATATGTTTGGGACTTTGAGGGCGTTGTGGATTTGCCAATGGAGGTAACTACACACCCTATCTTGTCTTATAATAATAATAATAATAATAATAATAATAATAATAATAATAATAATAATAATAATCTAATTATATAAAAATAAATAGGGAATAAAAGTAAGGGTCAATCAATTTTTGACATTTATATGAACGAAAATGATTTTTTATGCGGTCAAATATACGTGGGAGGGATTCTGGAGATATCGTAGTCATTTTACACCATTTGGGGTCGGTTACGTACCCCGGCCAATACATGCGAAATTTATAATAGACAAAGCTGGTTTGAGGTAGGTTTCTCTCGGGGTTCCGGTCCCCTGCGCTTCCGAGTCAATGTTTTATTGGCAATCATCATTGCATCATATACACCCGCTCTTAAATCGTATCCAATCAGATTGGTTTTGAAAGCATTTATTTAAATTTGTAGAAGTCAAAATATTATGATTGAAGTGGCATGTAATGGTGATGATCCCGATAGTCCTTAAATGAATGAACTCAAAGAATAGTCTCAGAGGCAGCTTCAGAAAAACTTGGGTCACGACGCGTTTCATAAATCGTACGCGGAATCTGTTGGTGTGGATACTGGTCAAAACCAAAGAAGGTATTGGTCTGTCTCCCTGGCAGCAGCACATTGAAACGCTAATGATCCCCCAACCTTTGAACTAGACTTTTTTTATGTTTCTACGTGTTGAATTTTGTGTACATATTGTATAAGTTACAATGATACGAAAGAACTCTCTGTTCCGTTCAAAAGCGCATTGGAAATCTGTCGGGGCATAACATTCTAATAAAATAATTTAAAAGTGCTGTAAGTTGTTGCAACAAATCTAACATTGTGACAACCTAACAGAGAAAAGTGATCTGACACTCGCCTGAAGACAACCGGGTGTTCATTTTACGTCCGAATGTCTGAAATGCAAATTGTTCGAATGTCAGCAATGCTATCAGGTAGTTTAGTTTGAATCTTTTGTGTTTCCAGGCGCGCCAATTGCTTTGGTTTTTTGTTTGCGAAGTGTTATGCATTTTATACCTCGGTAGTTGGCATTGCCCCACCGCTAGAACGTGACATCCGGCAAAGAAGTATTCGTCAGCTAACAGAGATTTCCTCTTCTGCAGGTATCTCCGCTAGAAGGGCATCGACCCAGCCGGGACAAGCCGTAAGCACTCGACCGGTGTCCCGACATGTGGTAGTGTCGTGCAAGTGTAAATGTGTGTGTAAGGGACGCGGATGAGGAAGGAAAGATCGTGCGCAGTAGATGGACCTTCTGAAAGGTTACTACTCCGACATTCACTTGGTAGTGATAGGAGAAACTACGGATAACCACCCATTAGAGTAACCGGCCGGTGGAAATTTCCTTTAAACAATGACTCAATTTCACCCAGCTACAGAGCTACCTCACCGTGGTGGCTCTAACCTTAGTACCTTCCGTATAGAGAGACTACAGTGCCATCGATTGTTTACCTTAGCTAATCTCAGCTGGTATTTTAGATGGTGCAATATGGATCCCGCGTGGTCTACAACACCATACATGAATTAAATTTGTTCAAAGAATTGGTCGGCGCGACCGGGATTCGAACCCGGGCCTTCTGGCCCAGCTGCTCTGACCACTAAGCTACCGAGTCCACCAACCCTTTGAACAGTTTTCACGAGCGCCTTATACAAGGAACCATACATAAACTTGTTCTACCAGGGGGCGTTAACCCCGGGTGGACACCGAAGCTTTCGTTTTTTTTCATCCCCCGCCGACGCACAAGTACGCCTACAGGTTGGTATCCGGATCCCGCCGGAACGCAGCCCTCACGGCAACTTCCCCATTCAATGCCTGGGTCGGGCCGCCCATCCAGCTCAGAGCTCCTAGTTATCCCGGCTAGTACCGGATTCAAAACAATGCGCTACTCATGTGCGCCGGGACTAGTCCCTCCTTTTTACCCAGAGTATCGGGCCACAATGAAGTCAAGTGCCCGACCTGAGGCCCCCGGGTCAGGACCCAGGGGTTCGGGGCCCCCAGCTCGTCTCCTCATCGCCTCCCCCTCGAGGCTATCGACTTGAGTGGGCCGGAACCGGGGCAACCCCCCTCATGTTCCCCGTCAGTCTTTTATATGGAGGCTTGGAATACTCCGCCATGCTGCACAGGGGATGGCGGATAACGTATCCGACGCCCAATCCCGCCCAAGGGTCGACAGCTAGCCGCCTATTCATCGAGAATCTGAGGACTAACTTCAGATTCTTGACGTGAATTCCGCCGTGAAGGTCAGGGTTCGGGTGGTTGCTTGCATTCCCACACCAGGAACGTACCACTTGTACTCACGCAGCAGGGTGAAAAACCTCGAGGAAGGTCGCAGAATGGCGGCCGAATCGTGGGCACCTGTGCCTAGAACGCGGATTCTCCCGGTCAGCCAAATGGTTACTGACTCCGGTTGCGGAAGCCTACGCTGTCATTTGACTAACTTTTTACATTTCCAAAGTAAAAACTGCTGAGGCTGGTTGCAGTTTGAAAGCATCATTTCGAGGAAAAAAATGATAAATGTACGTCAAAGAGGGAAGTATAGGCAAACTATGAATATGTATTGCCGGCCTCCCTGGAACAGAAGCTTCGTCAAAGTATGAGAAGGCTTCTAGTTCAAATCTATCAAAAGGCATGGATGATTTGACCATATGAATATAGCACGCGATATATGAATATGTAACGCCACGTATCCCGTCGGAAGCGATATCCCGTTTATAATCATTTTCAATGAGACAAGTCTTTCAACAAACCTCTATTTTTTTTTAAAAAGTGAGCGACACGAAAGTTTTCTCTAGGGATCTCGTCAATTCCCCGATAACATAGAGCTCTTAGAGATAACTAAAGGTACTGTACTATAGACATATTCTTAGGCGCCATGCCTCAAGCAAACTTATCGTTCTGACGTCATAAGCGCGAGATAGAGTATGTGCTGCGAAAATAGCACATTAATATGGATAATATTACTCTAGGGTGAAGTTTCATTCTAAGGAAGCCGCGAAATTAAAATGAAGTTAACGATGGTGGTCATGGTAACAGTTGACAGAGGCAATGTTGCCTTACAATCATGGGAATGCACCCATTTACGTACCCATAATGGCAAAGATTATTGTACTCCACATATTGCATTTTGCTATTATTGAAAAATCGCTGGCTGATTGTTGATAGCATTTTATTCTTAAAATAATATGGTTATTGTAACATTTTAAATACTTAAAACTCGAAATTAATTAAAAAGAAATCATATTATGAAACAGTTTTAAGAACCATGTGAAATATTTTAGCTGGTGAAAATAAAGGGAGTTTTGATTGTTTTTGCCGGCTTAGTTGGCACAGGGCATCGATTGATGTCACTGCTGTGCCTCTGACCGGGAGGTCCTAGGGTTCCAGTCCCTAAAGTGGAATGCTTTTCGGCATTAGCTGGATAGCTAAATTGAAACCAGCCGCTGACAGGAGTAGAATTATAGCGGCCGGTTGCTCTAATCTTCACCCCTTACTTACACACTTACATGCACAACACTACTACACATGCCAGGAGACCAGTCACAAGCTTAGAGAGTTTGTCCCGCTTGGGGCGGTGCTCCGCTGTTGGAATATTTCTGGTTGGGGAAAACCTCGCAAACCGATATGTATTTCGGCACAGGATCTCGCCATTCAGTGGGAGAATATAAAACACGCACTACACTTACGGGAATAATGACCTCGGCAGTTGACAGACCCGTAATCACTAATCAATTATACATCGAGTATTTTTAGCTAAGAAAATTTTGCATCGGTAATGACGCATTTTGATGATTGAATTTTAGAGATTTTGTCAATTTTTTGTGTTTTTATTCATAAAATGATTTGCAACTTATTCAAAATTTGTAAAAGTAATACTTTTTATTTTTTATTTAGATCCGGGAAGCAAGTTGAAGTAGCAGATTGTAGTCTCGGGTCTAATGTAACTAGTTTAAGTTTGAATTTAACAATGAATCGTCTATAATCGTTAAATCTGGCTTAAAGTTTTTTTGACTCCTTGTGAAACAATTTTTTTTACTTTATCGACTTAATTCCAGAGGTTTTCCATTCATATGCACCACGGAAATCATTACTGACTCTGGCGGAGAGTGTGTTTGTAAAATTGTCCTTTTGAAAAAGAATGGCCCTGGTTGATGGACTCAGCACAAATGTTCACACAGCTAAATGCCCTATAAAAGTCAATGTCCATTAATGTATTTTTAAATTACTCTACTGGAGGTTCAGCATGCAGTTACACGTTTATGACAGGACACGGAGATACTGTTTGCCATTATTATCCTAATAATCTTGGTACCTTGTTACTATTTTTTCAAAACGCTGTTGATTTGTTCCGTATTACTTGTTAATGAAATGTCTGACATTAATGCGTCCACTTTGGATTTGTGTCAAGATTTTCTGTATGAAAATATTTCCACCAAATGTAGTAGTGTATGTTTGAAATCTGTATGTAGTAATATACGTGTTTAGTACAATAAACAATGCATTTGTTCGTCTAATGAAGAGCGACTCATTTCAGACTGTCGTACAATGAAATTAATAAATGTTTCGTACGTCATTTGAGAAAATTTGCACCACAGATTGTTGACGACAAAAACATAATATGTGAGAATTAGAGATCGAAACATAACAGGCCTGCATCTGCAATTTCGTCATTAGAAACAGTGCATTGCGCTGCCGGTGAGATGGAGGATGCCACGAATTCCAGAAATAACTTCTAAAGCTTTCTACCCGTACCTCTGTGACCAAATTAATAAAGGAATCGCCTTTTAGCAATGTTAGGAGGATGTTGCTCTCTAGTAGACGTTACAGGCTGTAAGGAGTTTTACGTATATATTCGTCGTATAGGTAAAGATGTGTAATTCTTAAATAAAATAATCGATCTTGCCGAATTGAAAGCCTATTTATTGTTCAAGAAAAAAGAAGTGCGTTTATAAAAGAAGCACAGATCCAATGTACTAAATTAAAACCTCTAAATCTTTGAAAATTGCAGAAGTTCTGATTTTTCTACACTCCAACTATATTATCGATGATTGACATTTTTAATCTAAATTTATTCTTCAAAATTATATCTTTAAATGACTTTTAGTGCACATTTTCAAACTCTGAATAGTTTTTTCATGGTCTTGAGTGAAATAGTGAGACTTTCTCTCAAATACGTGAATACATTTTTCAACTAGTGGTGCTACAGAATGGCACAGACTTTACCGTATTAGTTTTCTATTTTCTTGGGTCTTCGCTAGCTATTTGCAATTGCCATATACTCTTTCTTGCCAGCTACCATCTATCACCGCCAAAAGTACATTTTTTTTGTCATTTTCTTAATTTTTCGGTTTCCTATTGGTAGAACGAAAATATTAATTTTAGAATATTAAAGAACAATAAACCCTAGTCATAAATGGCAATTTTCTTTTAAAAGAGATGTGCCGTTCAAGAGAAAATGGCGTTTTAGCGCTACTTAAAATGCGAAATTTGAAGCTCATTTTTACAGAAAATGATTGAGTTTTCAAAATACATTATTTGAAGTTATTTGAAGCACTTACACTCACAAATATAATAATGTTTACAAATTGCTGGTAATGTGCATATTAAAGATGTACGTATACACGGAGTGATATACGTAGTATAAGGAAAATATTATGCTGCGCGAAAAAATGGCCAATTTTTGGCGGAAAAAAATTAATTGCCGGGCCGTGAAAACGAATAAGTGGATAAAACCAGTAGATAAATTAAGAAAAAAAAACCCCTAACACGTGGTGTAGCCAGAAAACCTGTTTTCTAGGTCCTTGATACCGAAAACCCAATTGAAAGGAAAACGTCCGTCTGTCCGTCTGTCTGTCTGTCTGTCTGTCCGTCCGTCTGTCCGTCCGTCTGTGAACACTGCTAGCGCCTAAACCATACGCACGATTTCTTCCAAAATGGATATTCCCCGGTTGATCTGATTCTAGTCGAAGCTTTGAGATTTTGTAAAAGATTCTTCAAAATTTGGGGGTACTTTATATGAAGCCCCCCAGGGATTTTCAAAATTTTCTCAAAAACGGCTCCAAATTTTTTCTTTAAATTTCTTGTATGAATAGAGGAAAATACACTTTTTAACATGGCATAGGTCCGATTTTCACGTACAGCTCTGAATTTTCGAAAATTGTGAAAGTTTGACTTTTTTTAGGCGTCTTTCTTCAACTACAAAATTGAAGATAGAGATTTTTTCTTCAAATAAAATTTATTCTGCCTATTGAGTTCTTTAATAAAGGCCATGTAAATGTTTTTCAAAATTTTAGTAATTTTAGTAGTTTTAGTAGTAGTATTGCGTGCAATATGTGCAATTTTAAAAAATTACAAAAACAAAATTTTCTCAAAAACGGCTCCAAATTTTTTCTTTAAACTTTTGGTAGGGATAGTGGTAAATGTACTCTATCAATGACATAAAAGCCATTTTGGTCTATCGGTTGGTTTTTTCAAAAATTACAAAAATGTAAATTTTTTTACTTGTCTCTCGCGTCGTTAATATTTACATTACCGGCGATTTTTTTACATTATTATATTTATGAGTATATATGCTTTAAATAATGTCAAGTAAAGTTTCTCGAAAACACTACCGTTTTCTGTGAAAAGTAGCTCAAATTTCGGCATTTTCAGAAATGCTCAAACGCCATTTTCTCATATATGGCTGCAAATTTTTTCTTCAAACTTTTGTAACGGATAGTGATGATTACACTCTTTAATATGACGTAAAGTTTGTTTTCAGTTATTTTTTGTTTTTTCAAAAATTATATAAGTGTATATTTTTTGAAAGATCTCTCGCATCTTTAATATGCACATTACCGGCAATTTGTAAACATTATTATGTTTGTGAGTGTAAGTGCTTCAAATAAAGTATTTTGAAAACTCAAAAATTTTCGGTGAAAATGAGCTTCAAATTTCGCACTTTTAGTAGCGCTAAAACGCCATTTTCTCTTCAACGGCACATGATTTTTAAAAGAAAATTGCCATTTATGACTAGGTTTTTGTGTTCCTTTATATTCTAAAATTAATATTTCCGTTCTACCAATAGAAAACCGAAATATTAAGAAAATGACAATAGCATATTATGCAATTAGTTTATAACGTTGTCCTTTTTTTACACGAATAAGAAGATATTACCAAACGGACGACGTTAGAAGTGAGTTCTGTAATATCTTCTTACGAGTGCAAATAATTAGCATTATAAACGAGTTGCATACACTATTTTTTGTGTAACAGTATTATAAGCATTTAAGGGAGCGAAATTAATTGTGTTAAGTTGTAATTCGTTGTTGTAGTAGATCTCAAATTCATGTTTTTTCATGAATGCGACGTATTCACTAAGCGACAAATTTGTTTACTAATGGCAATTAGTTTGAAAGTCGTGATTCAAACATAATGGATTTTCCAAGATAAATTGTGTAAGAAGCTGCAAAAGCAGAAAATGCTATGATAGCGAAAAAGCCTTGCAAACTTTATGGGAAAGAGTACTTAAAGTTAAGGAAATTTGTGGATAAAAAATATGCAAATTTATTATGCAAAGCTGCTTTTCTTTCGTATCTATCGGAGCAGTTTGGTTAAGTAAGTATAATGCACATGATAGAATAAAGACGTTTGTTAATTTAATGCATGCTTCTTTAAACATTATGTCCACAGCATGTAAAGCGTCGACACTATGGTGCACTTATTCCAAATTAAAGGAAATGCTAAAGATCAGGGAGAATATTGATATTGGAACTTTTCACAAAGTAAGTTTACTTATGAAACACGTAAATGTGGGATATCAACCTATAAAGGCAATGGTATTTTCCCAACAAGATGTAAACACACTTCTTACAAAAGCTGATGATGAAACTTTTCTTTAATGAAGGTATAATAATGACAGTTGCAATAATATTTAAGTTTTATTTATTAACTGGTGTATTGTATTAATAAGTGGTATGATTTTCAGGTTGTTGCTATTTTTGGCATATTTGGTGTTTGTAGACGTGTCGAATTGTACAATTTGTGCATCAACGATGTGAAAGAAGAAGGTTCTGTTTTGATAATGAACAAAAAATGACAAGCCCGGAATATTTACTATCGTATCCAGTGAAAAATTTAATTATGTTCAGGTCTGTAAAAAATACATTTCCTTAAGACCCTTACATGTTAAACACAAAAAACTTTTTTGTTTTACAATCATGGAAATGCAGCTGCAATCCAATTTTTTAAAAGTAAGTTTTTTCATAACGTATTTGATTTTACTGCGAACACTGCAATCTATTTATATGGTACCACTGCCTTCTTTAAACTCCATAACTGAAAATATATAGGGGCCGTGACTATTACGTCAGTGAAGGCTCATATTTCGTGCAGAAATAGGGATGACTTAATGATTCGTGCAATAATATGCCATACTATGAACGATTTTGTTAATGTAAAAGGGTTGTTTATAATACTGCTATACAAAAACAAATACTTTTGGCGGTGATAGATGGCAGCAGGGAAGAAAGAGTATGTGGCAATTCAATATAGCTAACGAAAACCCAAGGAAATAGAAATAGAAAACTAATACGGGAAAGTTTGTACCATTCTGTAGCACCACTAGTTACAAATATTTCGAGAATGTATGCATTGTTGAAGCGCCTATTGTTTATACCTTGAATGTCTCACTATCAGAAGACTTTGGAACACTAATGCTATTTATAAGGTGAGTATGGAGTTTAATTTCATTTCAAAAAAATCTACTTATGACGAAAAAGGTGAATGGTGGTCCATAATTTGCAAAACGACTTTAATTAACCTCAAGGCTACCTCCTTATTGGCTTTTAAAAGTGCTGGAAGCTTCTCTGAAACAAGGCTCAGAAGCTACGTAGCTTTCATTTACTCTTCCACTTTTTTATTAATCCACCTTTGTCTGCAAACTTAAGTACTGGACGTGAATTATTAAGCTGGCTTCCAAAAAGTAGAGATTGGATTTTTCAACTTTTTCAATTCCAGTGTTAAAAATTATACGCTCAAAGAGAAAAACAAAATTCAATAATGTCGTAAGCAGATGGTTACTTTTGAACTTTCTGAACGTGATACGTAAGTAGATGTCATAAAGAGCATTTTTTTACCATGTTGTTTCAGATACCTACAATAACAATTTAAAAATTTATATCTTATAAGTTATTTTACTGGACCTAGGGGAAAGTTGCCAATAATACTATGAATCCAAACTTGCACAATAAATGAGAATAAAAACGAATGAAAAATAGAAAATCAATTCTCAAAACCCACTGGTTGCTAATTGGTTCCAATATAATATTTTATGATTACGTATACGATATTACCGACTGTACCGAACGGGTTTAATATCAATGTTTTATGGTATTTTGATTCTAATAATGAAATTTTATGAAAATTCGCAGTAAATTGCAGAAGATTGGTGTTTCATTGTCATCCTCGGTATGTTGCGTAACGGATTGAGATGACGGACTGGACGAAGTGGACGGCGTTGGTTGACATGAGTGTATTTATAATTTGACTATCTCCGTGTAGTTTTCCTAACAGTATCAGATTTGAAGTAAAATATCGGATTTGTATACATGACAGAGTAATCCGTGTTTTGAAAAACGGCTTGCTTAGAAGTCAGTGCTGAAATTTGGTATGTGACGTAAATATCTTATCTTGTCGCGTTGTAGACATTCATGTTTGTCTTCTGAACCCGACGCCAACGAAGAGTCTATTTCAGGACATGTGGAATTTCAGACATTTGCAAACGTCTCTTAGCCGTCAGAGACGACTCTCTGCTCGAAAGATTCTTCTTGTCGCAATATTTATACTGTTAGTAGAGAGATATCTTTCAACGTAGTATTCAGTGTAGCTGTCAAGCCTGGTGCAAACAGGTATGTAATTGAGTTTTGCACGAAAGAACAAATCATCTCACACGATCTCTTCACATTATTGAAGAACAGAAGTTGGTGGTTTCATGTTCATGTTGCACCGTTTTATCAGTGTTTAGTTTAATGAAAACTTTCTTAATCAGTTATCTTTGCCTTTTATATTGATTTCAAGAGGATGATTACGTTCAATACTAGAGGTTATATATGTGGAAAACATTTAGTGTTACTTTTATGTAATGTTCGTGTTCTGTTTGTTAATGTATTTGTTTATATTTTGAGTATATTATCCCAAACACTGTTTTATACTTGATGACTAAGACCGTGAACGCTACTCCAATGTGTAGACAAAATTAAATTAGATAAATTCAGGCTGGAGACAAATTTCGCCAAGAGAAATTAGAAACTCAAGGAAGCAAGCATTATTAAATTTTTGGACGTACGTTCCTTCACGTATCTGACATAAAGTATTCAGATTTGAAAAGGTAATGCGGGATTCGGAAAAGAACAAAATGTAAAAAAAGAGTATTAACCTTCACGAGCATTGTTATTAGGATGCGCCGATGGGCCAAATCGCAAGGGATCCAACCCGAGGCAACCAACCACCAGCGATGTTTGGTTTAGGTGCGACGATGTAATCGAGTCGTATCAGTCCTTATAATGCAAGATTTATTTCCTTAATTAAATTCTTGTCAAATTATTAAATTGACGAGTTGTAATTTCATCACGGATCCCTCCGTACTAGCGATGTGGTTTGACAAATCTGAAGAAATACCCACATCCAATAAATTAAAATATAATTGAAAATCATTCTTTGAATAAATTAATATTCAGAAACGACGACATTTTACCTTCAGATAAAATCATTATAATATTTTCAGTTTCGTAATCGTATGTAAATATTTCACTAAGGAAATATATTTCACTGAATAAAATGGAGCTTATGATAATGCTTAACAAATTGAAGTATTATGAACTGCTGAACATGTATGAAACACTAGGCGTAATATTTATAATATTAATAAATGCGTGATAAATGTTTGGTGTTATTTATTGTATTATCTCAAAATCTGTTGATTTCCAGAGACGTAAGGGCAGGGCTCTAATCATAATGCTTATCGGTATTTCCGTATCTGAGCCAACTATTCGTAACTCGCTTCTGGCTCTTGGTTGTTCTCTTTTGATTTTCGTGACAGAAACGACCCTTTTAATGAACGAAATTGAGACTGTATTGATTATGAAGGTAATGCGAATACGGATGGGAATTGGATGTTTTAAATTGGAACGCTCCGACAACGTAAAGGTTAACAACCTACCGCTTAAAGAGAGTTAGGTGGGCGGGAGCGGAAAAGGTCGAGGAACAGTGCCCTATCTAAGTGAGTCTTCGGCAGCACCGAGACTTCATGGGACGGGCTGATGGCACGATGAAGATCAGTAACGCTGGCAATCAGTGACGGCGGATGCAGATGGTGTCGCCGAGAACTGATGATGGAGGCGTAGATGATGACGCTGACCACCAGTTATAGCGGTGCAGATGGTGACACTGACAAGTGATGATAACGGTGCAGATGACGCTGATAACCAGTAATGGCGATGCAGATAGCGACAGTGATGGGCAGATGGTGACGCTGACAACCAGTCATGATGGTGTAGATGTGACCCTGACAACCAGTGATGACAGTGGAGTTGGTGACGCTGACAACCAGAGATGGCAGTGCAGTAGATGACGCTGACAACCAGAGATGGCGGTGCAGTAGATGACGCTGACAACCAGTGATGGCGGTGCAGTAGATGACGCTGACAACCAGTGATGGCGGTGCAGTAGATGACGCTGACAACCAGTGATGGCGGTGCAGTAGATGACGCTGACAACCAGTGATGGCGGTGCAGTAGATGACGCTGACAACCAGTGATGGCGGTGCAGTAGATGACGCTGACAACCAGTGATGGCGGTGCTGTAGATGACGCTGAAAACAAATGATGGCGGTGCACTAGGTGACGCTGACAACCAATGATGGCGGTGCACTAGGTGACGCTGACAACCAATGATGGCGGTGCACTAGGTGACGCTGACAACCAATGATGGCGGTGCACTAGGTGACGCTGACAACCAATGATGGCGGTGCACTAGGTGACGCTGACAACCAATGATGGCGGTGCACTAGGTGACGCTGACAACCAATGATGGCGGTGCACTAGGTGACGCTGACAACCAATGATGGCGGTGCACTAGGTGACGCTGACAACCAATGATGGCGGTGCACTAGGTGACGCTGACAACCAATGATGGCGGTGCACTAGGTGACGCTGACAACCAATGATGGCGGTGCACTAGGTGACGCTGACAACCAATGATGGCGGTGCACTAGGTGACGCTGACAACCAATGATGGCGGTGCACTAGGTGACGCGGTCCATCAGTGATGGCAGTGCAGATGGTGACGCTGGCAACTAATGATACCGGTGCAGATGGAGACGCTGACAGGGGATGAAGGCGATGCAGGTGATAAAGTTAATGGCACATATACTGACGAGCTCGGAGGGTGACTGTGAGGGTGACAACTGTGTCCCGGACGTCCCACTTTAGCCGGGCACTCGCAGGTCGGCGAGCGGGGGCTAAAGATAGAGCGCCCGCTCGCACGAAAGCGGCGTCTGCACCTGGGGCCGTCGCCGCGCACCTCCTCATTCCATCATTAACGGCGGCTCCCAAGTGCGCGATATGGAGCGTGCCGTTTCGTGGCGGCCGCGCGCGCTTTGTATGCCGAGTGGCGCGTCTCGTGACGCGGCTGCGTTGCTCCGCGGTCCCTTCCGGCAGGCAGGGCAGTGGCGCGGGGCGCCACGCCATCTACGCTCTGCGACTGCTCCACAACATCATCTTGTTCGTTCCTTCATTCAGCGTATAAAATGTTGAATACTGTTTGAGACGTACGAGGGTGAAGTACAGTGTTGTCAAGGTTGATAACACGAGAAAGAGTCCGTGGTACGAGTGCCACTGCGAAATCGCCCCTCCACGCAGTTCATGACCCCGCCACCAGAGACAACGCCATCCCTATTGTAAAACGGTGGGGTTACTAAATGTTTCCTTTGCCGACGCTAGTTGGGCAGAGAAGCTCGTGACATGCTACGGTGCCACGAAGCGTGCCACTGCCACCAATAGAAGACCTTGACACCACTGGTGAAGTACAATCTGACACGGTTTTCTTTATCTCCTGAATCCCGAGACTTTCTCTTTTGCTATACATAGTGGAATTATGCGTTAAAGTACCATCGAGTGTTTTGGCGACAATCGATAGCAAGAAATGTAGGTAGTCCTCCCGTGGAATAGAAATTATTTGAATCAGCAAACAAACTACAGATGGCATTTGGTAGTACCGCTGATGAAATTACTGGTATTCCACTTCTGTCGCATATAACAAAATGAAAGAAAACTTGCGCAGGTAGAGGGGACTACATACGAGTATACTATTCAGAAGAAAAGCAAGGGACCGTCTCAGTATTTTATCAATGGATCAAAGATAACTGAACAAAAACAAGGGCACTAGATAATTTCAGAATTATTGCAAACAAATTTTAAGTTACATTAATATCAAATTATTTGGCGAAACATTTATACAAACGTCGTCGTCAAACAAATTCCTACAAACGGAAAAGTCAATCATGTTTTTTTTTTACTTTTTTCAGACGATAATTAACAGATTTTACTACGTTTTTTTGAGTCATGTAGCCCCTCTTCTCAAGTTAAAGTAATACATTTTCGAAATTCCTGAAATAATTAAAAGAGTTCTATTCCAGTTAATTTAAATGACATTCTAACATTTTAAATTTGGATTCAGTGAAATAACTAGAAAGGAAATTTCACCGATTCCTCATCTGAGTCTTCTTTCTTACAGATTATACTTCTTTTAAAATGTGTAATAATTGAGATAGTCCTAATGAGAAGCAAAATACGTGCTAATAAGGTAACTTACATTTGACGCTGTATTAATAACAATACAGTCTGATGGAACTCAAACATTTGACCGAATAGGTATGTTTTGAAGTTACGAAAATCTGAGAGGACACAATTTTTTTGGATAATCTTTAATGTGTTACTGTAACACGTGAAAGCGCATGTGTCTTGTTGGCAGTGCAAAACCTGAACAATGTTGGGCGATCGCCCCAAAATATTCAGTATTCTCACCCACAATTTTTTTAATTTTCTATTTTTAATAAAAAAGTTATGAAGGAATTGATAAGATTTTGTTATTGATATAAATTAATTACAAATTAATGTAATAAAGTGTTAGCTTTCCATAGTTAAAAAATATACCATTTTTAAAAATTTTATGATTTAAAAGTTTTTTCCCCGTGTATTTATTTTCGGGCCTCTGACTTTCACAGTCCTTGGGTATAGCCCGACCCAAAGCAAAGCGCATGCACTGGTTGTGTGTGTGCCGTGAAAGCTTCAAGTGCAGCAGGTCACATCATGGGGAGCTTATTTTGTGAATATTTGAGGCCATAATAGTATCTGTTTTTCTGAGAAGCTGATGTAGAAGAGCGAAGCCCTTTTTCAAATGTTCATCTTACGCACCTCAGTGGGTAGCTGTATAGCTTGGTTTTCTTCCCTCCTCAAAAAAAGTAATTTTACGTTATTTTTGCTTGAAGTCAAGGCAATGAAATCATTTTCTCAAAAACGGTTCCAAATGTTTTCTTTAGTTTTTCTCGGACGGATCGAAAGAGTCTTCCAAAATGGCCTAGGTCTCATTTTCAAATGGAATCGAGTCATTAATCATTAATGGAATTATGGATTTATTCATGAATGGAAATACAAGTATACTTGTATTTTCGGTATAAATGGAAATACACGTATACTTCTATTTCCATTAGAACCTTCTAGCGTAAATTAATTTTTGCATTCAATTTGAAAATTATTGATGTTCATTACTATTCATTTTATTTAGCAAGATTTGCACTGTAATTATCTTCAATTTCTTTAGGGTCTACGTTTCTATGTAGACACACACACACACACACACACACACACACAAACACACACACACACAAACACACACACACACACTGTGACTTTTGGTAATATTGCAAATATCCCAGTACGTCCTCAAAGTCTATCGACGTCACGTGAATACTGAGCTTGTGACGGGGGAGTGATCAGTGAGCGAGCGCTCTGTGAGCTGCTGATCATAACGCCGTGACTGACTTTCAGAGGAAGTGGTGGCTGGAGGTTCCGTCCCGAAGGGGTCGTTGACGTCATGTTTCCCCTAACGAGAAAAACGAGTGCATAGGTAGTATACAAAATGAAATGGAACACCATCTTCCGAAACGTCAACGTGCAAGCTTATTCTTGTCTTGCGAAACGTGTAGGCTTCTTCTAGTTAGGAAAAGTAGGGCTGGTACAGCCTATTCTAGTTAAAGTACCTTAGAGTAACGATACGTGAAACTGCTAGGTAGAGTGCTAATTAAAATTGTCGGACTAGAACGTGAAATTGAAACATTATTTAATTGTGCTAAGTTGTGGTAGTACAAGAAAAGGGTGAATGTGGAGGAGAGATGCATTAGGGAGAAAGAAGTGCCAAAGACACCGTAATTGTTCTGATGGCCGCGAATCTAAGTGATTTAGTGCAGGCGGGTTTACAGAATTATATAATGACTGTGATACATCATTAACGAGAGTGCAAGAAAACTGTACGAGCGAGTCCGTGTCGAACGTGTCGGTGAAGAAGACGAAACGCGCGCGTGCCTTCGGCGCCGATTAGAGGCGGTGCGTGATTGGAGGCGGCACAGCGACGAAGGCAGCTGTCCGCGCGCCCGCGCGCTGCGGAGGCACGGCCGCATTACCAGCGGACCGTAATTTCATTTGCACCCTGGCGGAAGCGCGCCACATCGGCGTAGGCCTCCTCATCTCCTTAAGGCAAAAGTTCTCGGCAGGCGGTGCGTGGAGGCTACCGTGCGCTGTCGGGAACAGGGCAAGCCAGCTGCCGAAGCGAGGGCGACGCAGGGCGAGTGCGCTGGCAAGAGCGGCGTCAAGGCGAGGCCACCGCGAGGCGACGCTGAGTGGAGGTCAAGGCTGCACTGCGGTATGTCTCGGGTCGAGGCGACGTGAACATCATCCAAGGTAAAGAGCACCTATTTTGCTGATGGGACAGAGAAGGCAACGCCGCTCAGTGGGCTGAAATGAGCCGAAATGCGCGCATTGGAAGAAAAAACAAAATTCTCAGAAACGCTTCCAACACCAAACATAAATTCTAAAATAAATTTGTATCATGAAATGTATTAATGTCCTTGAAGGGATATTCAAGAACTTTCAAGTTTTGCTTTTATTTTGTTAAATATTTAAAGCACGTTAAAATAATCCGTTTCATCTGCTTCGTCGATGTTCGTAAGAATTCTCAGATTTAAAAATTGAAATTGAATGACATTTTCAGAAATATATATATATATATATATATATATATATATATATATATATATATATATATATATATATATCGTATTGGATTCGTTACTCTAATTTTACAATTTGACAGAAACTTCGAAATTAAAGCTAAAAAGCCCAAATACATTCTCAAATACATTCCTCTAAAGCCCAAATACATTCCTACGATACATTTTGTACACCTTCCTATTTCGATTATAGGTGTGTGCCTTTGGAATCTCCATCAAATCAGGACGAAAATAATTATTAAAAAATAGACATCTGACATTTATATTTTTTTCACAAAAATTATTTATTTTAGATCTTATATTGAATATCTGTAGCCCGCAACAACATTTTAAATGCGTTGTTTGAAGAGAGAGAACTACACGTGAAATCAAATGCGAGTGTTTCAGACCATTTCAGCCCAATGTCCGCCATGGGTCTGGAGGTAGGAGACCACAAACTGCTGGTGCCCGAGAGGAAGGCGTGAATTTTTTAAATAGTTGAAAGTGACAGTACGAGTGTAATTTGAAAAATAATCTTAAAACGTTTTGTGATTACGTTCAGTAAGAGAAATAAAAGTACAGTAAAAACTGAAATTCTAGTCAGCTTGTATTACGCCTTATGCTTTGTAACATTTTTGCTTAAAATTTAGTAATTGTGTAATATTAACCAATCTTGATTTTGATTTCTAGTTCAGTTAAATGTAAATGCAATTTAGGGTGAGGTAATAGCAATGTAGTAACCGTGTACGCAAGTAAATGAAAAGTTTGTCTTTCAATAAGTAAATTGATTAGAAGATTAATTCTTAGTTTTAGAGTAAGTCGTACGCTGACTTGGACCATGTGTGAAATACGTATTTCCCTTACTTGTTTTTGTTTGTTGAATACACTAGCACTGTTTATTTGATTTTTGTATGTATTGGAATTACCCCTTTCTCACACATTGAAGATCCTGCGCCCCTCAAATCAAATTAAGCTCTTTGTAGAGCATCGGCTAGCATCGCCCCTATTGAAGAACCGTGATTGTTGATTCACGCGGGAGAGGACGTTAGAATATATTAATTTTAATTATAAACGCAATACAGCTACCATATAAACGACATGTATATATTAAAAATATAGATTTGCCATGGAGTTTGCATTGGAGCAGAAAGAAATCTTGTGTCTGATAGACCCAGTGGGAGCATTTGCGTTCGGAAATTTGGAGGGACCTGTGCCGGATCAAATGCCTCGCACAATTGTCGCTCTAAGCAATCATTTTAAGTCTCTTAAAATGCCCTACACCAGATATAAGTGATGTAGGTTCTTGTTGTGACGGAGTCTGATGAAAAAAATGGTAGAAAAATAATTAATTTGTTACGCCGGGAGACGCGAGAATGCGAATATACATATTTAAAAAAGTGAAATGCAATGTGTCGTGTAACCATATTTTCACCTTCCAATGCCTTTATACCAATATCTCTCGTTTGGGCCGAAATGTGGCTCACCAGAAACTGTATCACATGGTGTGCCTTAAGTTTGTAGATTGCAGATTTTCCAAAGAAAAACAATATATATGTTTAGAAACGTGGACAATCTTTGGGTAGTGAATAGATTTATGAAGATATGTGTTCTATTTAAAATGTGTTTAAATGATTTGAACAGTAATTTTTTTGGCCGTTATCGTGGTCGTTCATCGAGGAAACATTTCTTGCAGCCAATTTCTTACTTTCGTAAAACTTGCTCTGCTTTGCCACAGACGAACCTGCAAGCTTGGATTTGCGGTTCGAATTTTTTATTACAATTTTGTTAACGACTGTTCAGAAAAGTAGCAATAGCTTTTTGATAAATTCCTCTTGTTAGGGCCTAATATTTTAATATATTTCATAAATGTCTGACATCACAATGGAGTTATTATGCATTCCTTCAAATTTAAAATTCGACGTTCTACTGAGAATTATTTAATTTTGTTTGTGAGATTTGACGCCATTTTATCAATTAATTATTCAATTTTCTTATTATTCTAAATACTCTTTTCAAGAAAAATATATTTTAAATACTAAATCGATTTATAAATATTCCAGTTTTGTTATTTAAGTCTTGTGTTTTGAAAAACTCATTCTAAAAGCCGAGTAAGTTAATATTATAATTTCTAGAATGCAGAATGAATATTGTGCAATGTCTACATTTTTAGTGATTCTTGGAGCATCTCTGATATTCAGTGAACTATTTTCATTTGCGGTTTTTAGATACATGGAGGATGCTTCTAGGAAAAATTAAAAGGCAATATTTTTTATAGTTGGCAACTTCACTTGAGACGTGTTAAAAAAGAGTATAGCTTGGATTCACGCAATTTTTTATTAAATGATGTAAGCAGAGAGGTTGATTTAGTAAGCAAATTATAAATTAAATTCCATGAAATTTTACATTGATATGGCGTAGTACGAACAGTCAATAGAGACACACTCGTGTAGGTGATGAAAATAACTATGTTGTAGCCCTGGTTTAGAGTACTGCACTTACTTCATCATGGTGTGTAAATTACGATGCAATAAATTAATTTCAACTCAATAATTAGTGATCTGATTTGTTTAATCATACGCAAAATGAATGGTTACCTACCGTACTTAATTTACTAGCTAGTCTCTTACAAACATTTCGCACTTTCCATCAGGCGCCCAGACTCTGAACAATGTGTTACGTTATGTAGGTCTCGTGTTGTGCCCAAGTAAATACTCGTATTTCTAAGCGCTTATTAACAAATGGCATTCTGCCAGATGGAATGAAGTCTGTCAGAATATTAGTGAAATAGTAACTTTCATTCGACATAATTTGAAATCCCGCCCGTTTCTGGCTCGTGAGCGTACTAGGAAGGCCTAGAAAAAATGTAATCGGTCCTGAAAGATCTCATTTTGGAAATTTTTCGACAAATGAACACGTTTATTAGGGCATCGGAACATGAAACGAGTTTGGCAGAATCTAACGTACAGAAAATCTTTTAAGACTTATGTGCAATGTGTGGATATTTGCTTCTCAACCCCCACAGCGCGAATTCTATGCCAGTGGCAAAGCATAGATATACACTTCTTTCTTGGCTTTTTTCTTTCTTGGCGCATGGGGATGTGTCATTAAAATGGAATATCTCACGGTATTTCGCGTCGTTCTCGGTTGTGCCGCTAGGAGACGCATGATCACGACTGTATCAAGCAGAGGTAGCGATCATGCCCCTCCTAGCAGTACAACCGAGAACGACGCGAAATACCGTGAGGTATTCCATTTTGATGACACACCCTCACGCGACAAGAAAGAAAAATCGAAGTGTAGAAAGACAGATTAGTGTATTGGGGTGCGTCGACTGCTAAGGACAGTATTTTCACAAGTGTAGTACATGTTTTTATTGTGGGAGGTGGCGGTGATCTTCCGCTTGATGGCGGGATCCGGCGCCGGCCTGCAGGTCGGCTGGCAGGGTTTTCCCCAATCAGGTAACTCCCAGTTGGCTATCGCCCCAGCCGGGACAAGCTCTAAGCTCCCGACTAGTTTCCCAACGTATGTGGTAGTGTAGTGCTTGTTAGTGTGTGTGTGTGTGTGTGTCTAAGGGGAGAGGATTGGACCAGGAAGAGGAGGGAAAGATCGCGCGCGGTCCGTTGCCCGTTTGTTTGGGTACTGCTCCGGTTTTTGTCTAATGTTGATTGGAGAAACCACAGAAAACTACCGATCAAAGCAGCTGGTCGCTAGAATTGTCCTTCAGACAGTGCCAGAATTCGACCTAGCCCTCTAGTTGGTGCCGAATACCCTGCCACCGACGGAGCTCGAACCCTAGGACATCCTACTCAGAAGCACAGCAGTAACATCAGTTGATGCACTGAACCACCTTAGCCGGTAGGAGCATGGATTCTCGAAAGAGTGGAGTGGATGGATCTCATACTTGCGGCGTGTAAAATAATTCTGGCTAAGTGCCCGATCAAATTCAATTCTCCGACAATTCCCATCCTGATCAGATCCCAATATCGTAGCTTCAAAATTAATTGTTAAATATTAGCGCGATCATTGTTGTCGCGTTCTCTGGTAGCAAATATGGAAGCGTAATAGTGCCCCCTAAAAATTTTCTAGATATTTTAGCCGATGTCACGGGTGGGCTTTGGGTTCAAAATGAAAGTGCCCAGTTATTACAAAGAAACTTTTGTTGTCCCTTAACGTTCCCTCACGCACGAATCTCCACCCGACGCTGCATGGTAAGAAAAATCAAAGCGGAGAACGACAAATGTGAACTCACGAACGAGGGTATTTCATCGTTCGAATGGTTGCATTCATTAAGTTGAATTTCGTGTGCTAGTTTCGTAATAATGGCTTGTTTAAATTCCGCGCGTTTGTATTAAGTTTGTTCAAGTGAAGACACAGGTTTGGTATTTCTCTAAAAAAACAAATTATTTTCCACATAGATGTTCTCACATAGAAAGTGCGAGTCACGCCAATGCGATGAATAGCTAGTTTGGGAGAGAAGAAATTCTAGAGATGTTCTTTTTGTAACAGACAAACTGCAGAGTCATTAACTAATTCTGATCGGTTAACGTTTAAAATTTGCTCGAGAACAGTTGTCTTCCTTTTATAATAATGATATATATTTTACGTAGTATTTTTGCCTAAAATGTCCTGAAAATTTGCAGTCTCAAAGATTCTAATAATCGCCTAGTTCGAAGGTCGGAACGTCATCAACATGGACAGGCGTTCCATCGACTGAGCTCTGTACGTGTCGAGACATTTCGTTCGCAAGTTCGTGTTGTTTTCTATTTTCTCACAGAAGTGATTCGATTCCTTTATGTGTGCACGTTAAAAGAAAAGAGCCGAGATTCCTAAATCTTTTATAACGTTCGATGTAATATAATATAATATTCTTCCAAGAGCATGAACATTCGGTTTTTAACAAAACGTTATATCCGCGCTTATAAAGGAACAAGGCAGACTCTTTCAAGGGAAGTAATGTTTTGAGAAGCAGATGTGCGTTTTTATTGGCGCGAAGAACGTTGAGTAGACATGGCGGCCAGCGTCAAGAACGCGTAGTGGATGCAGTAATATATCGACACCATGTTTATTGGTAGGACTTCGTTCAGGGTTAGCCAGTTTCATGATGGCATGTTCGGAATCGCTGGCGAGGGTCATTATCAGTAAAGGACAGCGAACGTATGTGTAAATCAAGTTTTTGTGATACACGGTTTGTTCATTGGCAGTTAAGGAGTTCTCATTTTTAAAAGAGACATTGATCGTCGAAATTATGCATAAGTAAAACAAGAAGAATGATTATAGGTACATTTTCAGAGATTGGTTATTAGATGTTTTCAACTTTTGCTTATTACATGCAACGGAATTATTTAAATACTTTTTGATATTTAATTGATACGAAATGCTTTTCGTATCAATTATAAACGATGTGAGAAAGTATCATACTATGTAGTTTTTTATTATAGAAATGTTACCATTTCCAGCATGCAAGACGACTGAAAGACACGTTTCCTGGGAATCTCTTTACCGTAAAAATCTCTTCTGTTTGATATTAATGCGTAAAAATGTGTCAACGATCTATTAGCTCGAACTTTTCAGTTTAGGACAAAATGTGTAAACATGCACAGATGCCTTTAATGAAATGTTCGAACAACGTCGAACAACGTTTAGGCACTTACTTGAGATATTATATAGAAAACACTACATAGTTAATTATTAAATTCTTGATTATGGTATACTACGTTCTCAACATATTTTTTAAAGATTTAAATTAAAGAGTGAAACTTTTTTGGATCACATAGTTTATTCATCTTTACAATTTGTTTTGGTATGGATCGTGATTTACCAAACTGTTCACGCAATTTTTGTAATCATTCCTATGAGGTTTTCGTGTAATTTTTTGTATAAATAGGAACTAGTTGTTCTCCCTAAATTGTCACTTTCCACTGCTTTTATTGTTTGGCGCACCATCGCGTTCGAAACTTTGACGCGCACTGTTAAGGTTCTTGCTCGCGAACGAAGCGCGACATGGGTACTTACGGAAAAAGGTGCGTCCTCCGACGACAGTGATGGTGGAGTTGGTTTCCGGGTCGAACTTGTCTCCGGGCTGCGTGACCACCATGGCCCTACGGCAGATGCGCCACAGGCCCGAGTGGCTGGACAGGAAGAAGCGCTTCGTCTCGTTGACGTAGATGCCGTTGGGCGTGGGCGCCGACACCCAGAACCAGTAGTCGGTGGAGATGGCCACCACCCACAGCACCACCGACAGCCCCACCAGCACGGTGCATCCCAGCAGCATGCGCCGCTCGAACATCAGCTGGTGGTACAGCTCCTTCATGCTCTTGCCCATGGCTGCAGCTGGTGCCGCTCGCTCGACGCACTCGCCAAAGGGCCTCGCTCGCGCACCGCACACCACGCACTGCCCTTCCGGCGCCCCGGCCCGTCCTCGCGACTCGCCGGCCGCTCGACTCGACTACACTCGGTCTCGTCTCGCCTCGACTCGACTCCGCGCCGCTCGCTTCGATAGCTCGCTCTCTCCTTGGGGCGCGCGGCCCGACTCGCCACGTGCGGGCGCGGCTCCGCTGGCGAGGGAAGCCCCGGGGTCACGTGAGGCCGTCAGCAGCAGGAGTGGCGGCGGCGGCGGGGGCGGCGTTGGCGAGGGCGCGCCGCAGCAACAGGTGAGGGCTGGGCGGCGCGGGCGTGTCGGGGGCGGGGGCGGCGGCGGCGGGGCGGGCGCGGGCGGGGGTGGGGGCGTGGGCCGGGGCCGGCGACGGCGGCGGCGCCAACGGGCGCGCGCATCCCGACTGCGGCGGCGGAGGCGGTGGCGGCCAGCGCCGCTCCGCGCTCGCGCCACCTGTTACGCCGCGACTGGCGGCGGTGGCGGTGGCGGCGGCGGCCCGCCCCCCTCCTCCTCCTCCGCTGCTATTGTTGTCGCGCGCGCGCGCGCTGGCCTCCTCCTTGGCCGCCGCCGGCTGGCTACTGGGCGCGCCGCCAGCCCCCAAGTTCAAAGTCGCCGGCGGCCGCCGCCGCTGCGGCTGCTGCCATGCCCGGCGCGCCGCGCCGCGCGGAGCCGTGGCCGGCCAGCACGGATGCCCTGCGAACAGAGCGCCACGTGCGGGTCGGAGGGCGGCGACAGGGGCCGCGCCCTCCGCCCCTCAGCCCAGTGCAACGACACGCGGCGACCGCAGAGGCGGCTGCGTGCTATTGCCATGTGGCGCGCATGCCTTGCGTTGGACGTTCACACCTCGTTGAGGGTGTACGTGAGTGAGAGTTCGTAACGCAGCAATGTGTTAAAATACAGTGCGTGTTACTGGCTATGTTAGAGGATACCTCTTGGATATACTCATACACATACAATGAATACTTCCTGCCTGCGTTTGTTGGGGCTAAACAGTGAAACTAGCCATCTCTAGTTGTCCAACTGTCAGGGAGAGGCGGGTTATCTTAGAAAATGCAAAAAATATACATTCCTCCAAAAAATATATTTTTAGAGAATTTTCCTGATCGCAAGAGAATAATTCTTACTTTTTATAATAAACATAAAATAGTTTCTGTTTTCAATCTCTTTCCAAAAGTGTGCAAAACAAAAGAGGAATATCGCCTTTAAAATACAGTATTAGTAATGTAATATGACTGCAAATATTCGTAACTTGTTACAACAACAGTAACAAATTATAGTGCAATTTTTATAACTTTGCCTCTCAAGGCTCGTCTTCACCATGGAAAGCGTCACGGTATTTCGCACCTTTCTCAGTCGTGCTGCTAGATATCGTATGATCGCGACCGTATCAAGCAGTATTTGCGATCACGCGACATCTAGCGGCAAGACCGAAAAAGACACGAAATGTCGTGTGATATTACATCGTGGCTGTGGGGGCTTGAGAGGCTAAGTTAAAAAAACTGCACTATGAATAAAAAATAAAATATAAAATTTAGTCCGGGAATGTCGTGAAAATATCAGGCGATTTTAATCTATGATTTTTGGCCATCATTTAAGTCTCGAGATTTTTTTACTCGGTAGTCTGCTGCTATTTTACAAACACTTGATATAAAAACAATGGAATATAAAATTATTGAAATCAATATTTACATTTGGCGTTAACGTTGAAGGCTTGTCAAACCTAGTGGTTACAAATCATCAATTTAGTGCTGCCTTCCACAGTTATACAGAAAAGTAAAAAATTGATTACCATTCTGTATCTCTTGGAATTCGTTCTTGAATATACAAGGAAAAACGTTTATTCGTTGATTTTCGAAAAATGATGTATATAATAATCTTGATATTAATCTTCAATAGAAAAAGGTTGCATTTATAAGAACAGTAATTGTTACCTCTTTGTCACCATTTAGATTGGTGACATTTTTTTGTAATATGCTATTGTCCAAGATGTTGATGACCAGGTGTTTAAAATGATTTTAGAGTCTGGGTTCGTATTTGACAGATTGGAGAGTAATTTCGTCTTTGCTGATGGTGATATTGAGATGTTTATGTAAGGTGGAGTTTGACGCAAATGAGGGAGATTTACTTAATCTGAGACTTTTAGATTGAAATCTTTGAATTTGAGGCTATTCCCGAGAGTTTAATTCTATGCGTCCATACGGGTTTTAGTATAGGTTTGTAATGTAAAACTTTATTTTCTAAACTTAAAGCATATTTTATTCCTATTAACAATGACATTTGTCTACACTTTAACCGAATCCTTCCTTTTTATTAAAATCTCTCTCTTCTAGGTTAGCTTTTTATCTAGAGTCTGAGTTATTCCACGGTATCTACTGTTTAAATCAATTTTTTTGTTTATTTCAAATCTTGTATTTATTATGCTTCTAAGAGTAAATATGTAAGTAAGAGTGATATATTTGCCCTTCGTTTCGTTCAATCTTATTCTCTAGTTTGTCTATGTGTGCCAGGCGGTCTTCCAGTGTTCTTATTGCCGTTTCTTGATTTTCATTCGAAGCTAGCCAGGCTGTGTCATCTGAATATGTTGCAGTGGTGATATCTGGTGACGGAGGTAAGTCACTGGTGTTCAGTGATACGCCATTGGTCCGCGAATGTTACTCTGTGGTACCCCTGATAATATTGAATGGAACGAGGTTGTTTGGTTCCCGAATTTTGTTTGAAAAATAGATCGAGGATGAAGGATCGAATTGTGGTATAAAATGGATGAGGCACACATTTTTTGGTTTGTACAGAAACCCTTGATGCCACACTTTATCAAAAGCTTACGTTTCGTCTACAAACAAAGCGAAACAATACATTGTCTTTTCTAGTGCTTCATTAATAGTGTCAACTATTCTATAAATTTGTTCAATTGTAGAGTGCTGTCTTTTAAAACCAAATTGATTATCGCGAATTATGTCTTGACTATAGGATATGTGTGGAATAGTAGAAGCTTTGCAAATACTTTAGACAACGAAGGAAATAAATAGATTGGCCTCTACGATAAAACTTCCTGTAGAGGTTTTCCTGGTTTTGGAATAACAATTATTTGTACCAGTTTCCACTGCAAATAATAGTGTCCGATGCATATTATTTCGTTAAAAATAGATGTTGCAACGAGTCCCAGTTACACGGACAATACATAGGCCCGGAGCACTGGTCATTCTAGAGCTTAGATAATAAAGCAGATGGATAACCCAAACAGAAGATCTGACTTCGATTCCCGTTCTAAATATGTAATATTTTTAGCAATTTGAAAATGTTATTACAAGGAAACAAGGGAATTAAAGCGTTTAAAATAATAGTTTGTTTCTTTTTCGATTAATGAAATATTTCGTTTTAGTTACAGGTTTTGACAAGAAGTCGTTTCGGTTTCTGTTTCAATTTTGAAAGTTTTTTGGCGACTTATTCCCTATCTAGGGCACCAAACCTCCATTAATTTAAAATAAATAAATAACGAAATTTTCCCACTCAGAGAAACTCAATGATCTGTTGATGACGCTGTGAGATACTTCGAATCGTAAACTTAGTGTACCTATTTGAACAAAATAATGGAGATCTTTTAAAAACAAGCACCGTTTCATTCAATTCCTGTTCCTGCATTATAATTTCATGAAAAACTAACGGCCTCCATTGTACTATTAAATCGGTTTTTAACAATTTCAATTTCGATTTGATCTCTTGGACGAATGACACACTGAGGTAATAACAAGAACAATTGAGCTTTAAACATGTTTCGTCTCAAGTTTTCTCGTTTAGAATGAATAAACATTCCTAATTCTGCTCTTCTTGCCATTATCAAAAGCAAAATAGTTCTTTGAGTGCAGAGTGGAAGAAGTTTAATGAATAGTGCGATGTAATAAGACAGCCTCCAAACAAGGAGACATGGCATGCCTCTACTCGACGGTACTGCGCTACGGTATTCTTGCATGGAGACGTCCGCGAAGTGGCTCTTTTCGTCTAGATCGATTTCTTGGTTTGACGCTAAAGCGCTAAATCCTTTCCTAACTAAAGTTCCAAAGATAAAGAGGTATCAACCGCAATAGTAGTCTAGATTTTTTTAATATGTAGATAATTTAGCCATAATACAATACTACAATAGTAGACTAAAAAATTAGTCTACTATAGTGGTTGATACCTCTTTATCCTTGGAACTTTATCATGGATTACCACAAGATCTCTGCTACCACTACAGAACCTTTTCTGTTTAAAACTGCTTACAATACGGAGACAGTTGTGTATTTCTTTACTGAATGTGGCGTTTTACTTGAAATTTGAGCGAAGGTCATAAAGATAAATTAATTTGTTAAAAGGCCATATGTACTATATCCTTTGAAGGATGCATAACTTCATTATTGACATTTAAATTAATGGTATTAATAATAGACCTATTACTATTTGTTCATTATGTTTAAAAATAGTAAGAAAAGCGAGAAATACATACCTCATGCAGCAAAATGACCTACTGTATTTATTGAACTGAAGTGACGTCTCGAAAAATCGCGTCATGAGAGGGCTGAAAATACTGCGTGGTTACTTGCGATACGGAGATGTCTCAACTATAATAAGTTGTTATTGTTAATATAATGATGTTTCTTTTTATTTTACTGTACATTTACTGGCACTGCGCTATCTCATTTGCATTTACATGATATTAGAGAAAGAAAGTACTGCATCGCAACGACATTGTAATAACAAATCTAAACAGAACAAACGAAACCGATCGTGGACTAGATAAAATACAAGAAAATTACGGAACACTGAAAGTATGATTAATGTTAACGGTTGGTATTGCATGTGTTGATTGAGGAAGCTCTTGTATTGTTCCATCCTTTGATGTAGTTTTAATTTTTTTGTTGTGTTATATTGCAAATTGTTTTTGTATTGTAAATGTAGATGTATTGTAAAGCTGCAGACTTATGATTACCACCTGGAAATCAGCCATTTGTAGCCAAATAATAATAATAATAATAATAAATAATAATTATTATTATAATTCTGAAAGAATACAGGATATCCCAATGCGATTCACACTCTCTTTGTTGTTTTGCATTTTCCTCGACTTTGTACAGATAGGAAATAAAATCCGCATGTGGCTCAAAAGTCATTGATAATGATGTAAGTAAGCGCCAATTTTCAGTTGTTCATTTCAAGTTGTTTGCCTGTTGAAATTAATAATTTATTTGCAATTATTATCAGTTGTTAAATATTTTATTCATGCAGTCATACAAACAGTTTTATCGAAGAAAACGCAAATTTCTATAAAGGAGGAGTTAGGTTAGCAAGATAAAAATTGTAACTTCTGAGAAAATTGCTAAAACAACATGAACCGAGAAAGAAAAATACTTTCCAAACAGAGAAGCTGAGACACATTGAAAGAGAAACATGAAAGCATTTTATTTTAAGGAAAATAGTTTAGTTTACGAGAAATATATTTCCAAAGTTGCTGCTGTGTTTTTTCACAGTGTCTCCAAGGGAAAATAGCTGCAAATCGATAGACGCGCCTAGGAACCTGTCGACACAACTGAGAATACTGCATAAAATTTTTATTCGTAGACGTAACATAGGATCGCATGACTTTATGGAGGATCAAATCATGACGCAAGAAGAATGTGCATCATGACAACTAGAAATTGATTCACAAAACATTAGAGATTTTAATAAAACGTTGGCTAATTTTATATGGACTTCAAGGCAATGGATAACATTTATGTAAGGTACAGTCCTATGTGAAAAGAATGCATTCCAAAATGACCGACCAGAATATCTCTGCGATTCTTATTTTGGGGAGAAGAGGAATACCTTTTTAAATTTAGGAATGTGTCTAATTAGAAGAAGAATGTGCCGGATGTAAGCGGTGTGCCTGCTCTAGTCCCAGAAATAAAAAAAAATCTGCATTTTTCTTACGCACAAAATATGCACAAATCTTAAATTATTTTCACATTCAATCACTTTGAATGTAGGTGAAGTGTTATTACGATGGTATGACTGAAATATATCCTTGTTCGACGGTGCTTATTTCGCCTTATCAGATTTCTTGACTTACAAGATATGTTCTACTAGTATTATTATAATATTACTATTATTAAATCATGCTAGGAGAAATATTCCGACGTTAGCCTGGCATTTAGTAATTACAGTCATTTGTTAGATAGGAAAAGGAATGGATTCTTCTAGAGTGTAAAATGGAAGATTAAAAAAATAGACTGTAATATGCTGTCTTTTTTTCGGTCATACACAAGTTAAGGTGTGCAAGTTGAAATTTTAGCACTAGTGGTGCTAAAGTGGAGACGATCCTTAAATGTTTACATAGAACTGCGATTGCAATAAAAAAATGCAACACTATCGTCGATCCAACGACATCTTATCAGTATTATACACCTGCTTAGATTCCTTATTAAATGTTATGTATTCTTGAATTTAAAAAAAAGTCAGCAAGGCTATTTAAACAATAGTGTGTGACACACGTGGCAAAAGTGATTGTTTTTATTGTGCTTGTAGGGTTGCGGCACTCGGTTTCGTACACTCGGTTTCGTAGGGTTGCGACACTCGCAACTTTCCTACTCGCTAAATACAATGACACTTTCACCACATGTTTCATACATAACTAATATACCCTCACAAAGCCTCCGTCCGCTCATCCCCGCTCCGCACCACTCCTCCTTGTCGAGCATTACCCCAGTCCACCTCACTCTGTCCACCTCGCCACGCCTCGCCCCGCACCGCCCAGCCCCGTCCTGCCGTTTCGCTCTCTCTGTCAAGTCTCGCCTTCACCACTCCGTCTCGCCGACTCTCCCCATCCACCCCACCGGGAAAGGTGGCTCAGAGCATGAACTGATGTCACTGCAGTGCCTCTGACCGAGAAGACTTAGGTTTTATTCCCGACCGTATCCGGATTCTCGACACTAGCAGATAGGTAGGTCGTGGTCAGTCTCTAGAGGAAAATTATAGCGGACGCCTGCTCTGATCGGTAGTTTTCTGTGCTTTCTCCTATCAATACCAGGCAAATGCCCGAATGCCCGAAAACCCTGCTAGCCGACAGGTAGGTCGGCGACGGATCTTACTATCCAGCGGAGGAAGATCACAGACACCTCCCGGGGTGAAAGTGCACTACACTTACGGGACTAATTTCCTTAGACGTTGACGTGCCAGAACTCACTAATCAATCAGAAAGCCCATTCACCCCTCCCGCCCATCCCGATCCGCCTCAATCCGTCTGGCCTTGTCTCGCCTGGCTCCTTCCGTCCGCGCAATACCCAGCCCCTGTTGGCTTCGCTGCAACGCAATCGCTAATACATAAATGCAATGCTGGTTGCATTGAAACAAATTTTGTTAAACATTTTTTCGGGGAAATATTTTTGGTCCCAATTTTGAGCTACTTTCAGACACTCAAAAGTGTACGTTCCCAATTTTGAAGCTTCACTCCAATAGTTCATACTATTTAGGAACTTTCAGACACAAAATAAATCTAACTTTTGTGCTGAGTAACCTGCAGAATTTCGAAACTTATAATGGCAGAGGGGGGGGGGTCAGGGAATCAGTTGATCACTTCAGTGCATCTGACTTGGAGGTCGTGGGATTAATAGCTAGGGATAATTCAACCGCTGTCTGGAGAGGGATTTTACCGGTCGGCTGCTCAGATCGGCAGTTTTCGGTGGTTTCTCCGATCAAAACCACGCGAATGTCGGAGCAGTACCGTAAACAATGGGCCACGGATCGCGCAAGATCTTTACTTATTCTTCTTTGTCCTAGGAATTACTCGTTACGTAATAACATTTACATGCAGGCCGACGTATAGATCTGCTCTGGATCTTACCATCTAGTGGGGGAAGAACACTACCACCTCCCATGTTGAAAACATAAACTAAACATACGGGACTAATGACCACCGCATGCGCCCGGAAATACGAAATAATCAATAAATCGAAACGTTTCTAATACTAAACTGACTATTTCATATGAAGTGCAACTCTTGCGTATGAGTGTCAGCCGTTCTCTTTGCTAATAAATGCTTAGTAACATTAAGATTTCCACCATCGCACTCTACTGGGTATGTGTGTTGTAAGTTGAGGACCTTTCTAAGTTAGTTCTAGTAAGTATCAATATTCGCTTTTAAAACAATACTTTTCAAAAAAATTCGGAAAATTTTTACGGGTACAACCAACAATAAATTGTATCATTTTATGAAAAAAAGGCTAATGAAAGAACTGAGAGGTTTCACTTTCCAAAATCGCATTAGGATGCCAGAAAGTTGTGGATTTTGGTCGCTTTTACTTGTGTAGTTTCGCCGTGGCCATGCGTCTGCCTGTCCGTCCAGCGCTCGCGCTCGCGGGGTTGTCTTCCCTGGCGACCGCTCCCATTCCGCTCCGCCGTGAGGTGGCGTGCCGCGCCGCGCCGTCCAAATAAAAACTGCAGCGCCGGACAATAGCGCTGGCACGGTCGCCAAGCACCGTCCCCACCGCCCACCTCGCCTCTCCCCAAATGCTTCTGGCCCCTCCTGCTTCGCCCTCGCCTCTGCGGCTCCGTTCCTCCCCGCCTCGCGCTTCCACTTACCGCTCCGATCCGTCCCGACCCGCTCCGCTGCCCGCTCCTCCCCTCCGCGCCGCTCCGTCCCACGTCCCATCCCAACACATACCATTGCGCCATGCTCTGCCTCGTCCCGTTGTGTCCCGCCGTGACCCGTTAAGCCTCGTTTTGTCTCTTCCCGCATCGTTCCATTCCGTCTCGTTATGTCACGTCCCATATTTTTTCTCACCGCGCTTCGTCCCGTCCCGTCACATCCCTTTACCGTTTAGTATTACTGCCCTGTTGGTCGACGCGTTTGCTGTTTGCTTATCTTAGCCTAAGAAGATTTGCGAAAGATTGATTTTGCTGCAGATATTTCGTACTTAAATAGTTAAGACTAGCGTACCCGTGCGAGAACTCTCGCATGTTAAAACCCACCCTTTCCCTATCCATTTGTCTATCGGTTCCATAAAGGAGAGAAACTACTAATGTACTTACAGAATATCAAACAAAATAACAATGCAATTGATGTTTGAAACAAATTTTCAATTAAAGTTTATTCAACATTATAGAGAGATGTTCTTGGAACAATTCATACTTCTTTAAAAACAACATTTGAAGAAATTTTTCAATCTTCCTTGAGAGTTAACTTTTCGCTTTCCTTGATAGTCAAATAATAGAAAAGGTTTTTACTCTTGAGAAAGCCAAGTAAAGTAGTGCGAAAATACCGGATCGGGCAAGAACAGACCTACTCATTGCAATATAATTTAACTTTCCTTGATTGTTATGAAGAACCGAGTGGGTTTTGGAGAGTCAGGGTGCCAGCTTGCTGGGGTGAGAAAATTGAAAAATTATTTGTTTACTAAAAAGTATTGAATTATTTTCTGCGTCCTTACGTACCTCAAGAAAAACAATTCCGAGCCAAAAAATAATCAAACTAATGTTTTCACCTTTAAGTACTAAATGCTATTTGTTAGCATTAGAAACAATTTAGTAGGCATTAGTAAGCCCACTTCGGTACATGGGAATGTTGCTCAAACGATGTTTGCATTTTTAATATCTTAACGAACCGACACCTTGAGTTTAATATCAAACGGTGTTTTATTTACAATATGAGTTTGCAGCTGGGCGTTGATGTACATACTTCCAGATGCCACCAACATTTAAATCATGCGTTGGAACTGCGATCGTTGGCAGTTGTCGGGTGACTTGCACTATTCTTTCTATAATTTTAAATTTTTGATTTTTGTTTTCTATTTACTTTCAAGCTATTTTACTTTAGCTACTTTAAAAAGTGTGTCCTTTGTGTTGTGCCATAGCACAAGTTTTCTCCCTACTCCCTCTGCCTACCCGTGCGAGAACTCTCCCATGTTCGACCCCACACTCATCCCTATCCTTCTATTTTCATTCTAAGAGAAAAAGTAGTTAACGAAAGGTGTTTATTTGTTTAAAATCTATGAAGGTAGCTTGCAATGTACTAACACAATTACAAATAAAAGTAAAAAAAACAATGCAATTAATGCGTAAAAGAAATTTTCAATAAATATTTATTCAATATCATGGAGAATTTGCTTGAAACAATTTCCAACACTTACTTAAAGACATTTGAAGTAATTTTTCAATATTCTTTGTTGATTAGGTTTTAGTTTTTCGTGATAGTCACAAAAATATTAGCTTTTTACTTTTGAGAAAGCTACGTGTCTGAACCCGTTGACTTGAAAATCATCGAATGATAACGAAAATATTGGTACAGGTAAAACACAAACACAGTCTTCACTCTTCACTGAACACCCACATCCTTCCACTAATTAAGTACACAGCACTTATATGCCATGAAAAAACGTTAATTGAATAGTTTCACTACATGCATAAGAGACAATCTTCATAGGTTATCAAGCAACTATAATAGTACTTCTAGTTGTTGCTGGAGAGCAAATCTTGAATTAATGATTATGCAAATAAACCTCGTCAGACTGCACAAACTACGGTGTTAACAGAAAGCGTAAATAAAGATTGTCGAATCTAAGCCTTCTAAGCGTGTCGCCACAAAAATTGCTACCAGCAGGAAGGACTGAAATATTGAGGTGGCCTTGTTAGTATTGAAGCGAGGAGCCGAAAACTAATTGAATGGATCGGAGAATGTCTCGTCTTGTAGATTATGATGTGAGAAACGTATCTTTGAGGCCTTTGGCCTCAAAATTTTACTTTTTGAAGGCTCTAAAACGTTTTGTTTACGAGTTATTTGCCAATGTATGTTGACATGTGATGCGGGTTGCATTTTACATGGATATTTCGATGCGTTTTTTAAAGAAATCATCCATATTTTTAAAGTGAAAATGGAATTCGTCAAGCCTCCGTAAAATTCTCTTTCTTTAGAGCTCTCATTTATAAAGATTGGTTGCGTGTGAGAGCCGGAACCCAATGGTATACTACTGAAATAATACAGGAGACGATGTTCGTGAAAAAATTAAATTTTCTTGCATTTTCGGAATAGTTTGATGCAGAATAATTTTGGTTGAACCGTAGGGAAGAGGGAAAGTACTATTCAGGTATGCAGAGAAATAGAGGACAAGTTACATGCGCCTGCATTATTATTATAAACAGGATGTGTCATTCCATGCGAAAAAACAAACAAACCCCATCTTCTTTTCAAATAGATGAACAAATGTTTCTCTTGTGTTGCTGAATACCACTTCGTTACTGCATAGCGGTTTCTCGACAAATTATCTTCTATTATGAATAGAACGTTTTGCATAAATTGAATGAAAGTGCTGAGAATTTTTCTAAGATTTGCCGACGAAAAAATATACTTGTTTGAATACAAAAGACGGAAACGAAAATTTATAAATTTACTGAATTAGGACGCGTATTACGACAATCCCATATGGCGCATAGTCTTGCAATCGCGCTCAAACTTACGCCGTCAAATCCATCGCCTGCCAGCCGGTCGTTAGAGTTGCAGTTCATTTGTTGTTCGCAAACGACACTAATGATCACCCAGGTGTGCAGCTGCACTTCCATGGCTTGAAAATGCTCTGACACATTTGGCGATTTACGGGCTGCAAGGAAATTGAAGCTAGTGGTGCTACAGAATGGTACAGACTTTCCCTTATTACTTTTCTCTTTCCTCTTGTCTCTGCTACCTATTCGGACTTGCTACGTAATCTTGCCTACTGTCATTATATCACCTAAAGTTCATTTTTTGACATTTTCTTAATTTTTCGGTTTCCTAACAGTAGAACGAGAATATTATTTTAAGAATATTAAAGAACAGTAAAACCTCTATCTCAGTGGTAATTTTCTTTCAAAAATTTGGAAGAAGTTTTTAAGAAAATGGCGTTGGAGCACTTCTAAAAATGCGAAATTCAAAGCTCCTTTTCACCGACAATTTTTGAGTTTTCGAAACACTTCATTAGAAGCCATTTAAAGCAATTTAACTTACAAATACAATAGTGTTTACAAATTGCAGGTCATGTGCATATTAAAGGTGCGAGAGATCTTTAAAAAAATTACATTTGTGTAATTTTAGCAAAATCAAAGAAGAAACCCAAAATGAACTTGGCGTAATATTTAAGAGTGCAATTAGCACTAACCGTTCGAAAAGTTTGAAGAAAAAGTTTGGAGCCATTTATGAGAAAACGACTTTTGAAGGGTTTTTGAAAAGGCGGAATTGTGAGCTAGTTTTGACAGAAAACGTCTAACTAGTATAATAATGTGAACAAATCGTCGAAAATGTAAATATGAACGACGATAGAGTCAAATCAAAAAAATACATTTTTGTAATTTTTGAAAAAACAACAACAAAAGAATAGAGCAATATGGCGTTTATGTCACCTCATAGAGTACATTTATCACTATCCCTACTAAAAGTTTAAATAAAGAATTTGTAGCCGTTTTTGAGAAAATCTTGTTTACGGGTTTTTTAAAATCCATATATTGCACGCTATGTTGCGCGAAAACTACTAAAATTTTCAGAATGCGTAAATGACCTCAATGAAAGAAATCACTTTGGGGAACAAATTTTATTTGAAGGAAAAATCTCAATCCTCAATTTTGTAGTTGTAGGAAGACGTGAAAAAAATTAACTTTTCCAATTTCGAAAATTCAGAGTTAACCGTGAAAATCAGACCTAAGCCACCTTAATAAGTATATTTTACTCTATTCTTACAAGAAATTTAAAGAAAAAATTTGGAGCCGTTTTTGAGAAACTTTTTAAAATGTCCGGTAAATGTAAAGTAACCTCAAATTTTAAAGAATGGTTTTCAAAATTTCAAAGCTCGACAAAGCCAGATGGATAGGAGTTTCTTTAATTTGGAAAATATCATGCGGATGGTTTAGGCGCTAGTGATGTTCACAGACGGACGGACAAACAGACAGACGGACAGGCATACGGACGTTTTGAAAAGAACCCTCTTTGTATTTCAGGGGATCCCAAAACGTGTATTTCCGTTGAAATCTTGAAATCAGTTTTCCGCAGCTTTAGATAACTTTCCCTCTACTACTTATATATTTCGGTATGTACGTGCGTATATGAGGAAAGTAAAAAAAATGTCAATCCGTCGGGAATCTGTATTTCTGTTCCACTGCAATAAAGAAATTTTTATTGCTAATATTATAAAGAACATACAATTGTCCTTATTTCGTCATGAAATAACTCATCTGGTATCTGTGTTCCTGTAATGTGTGAATATACTACTGTGCAAACGTGTACTTTTTAGTATGCGTGATATTAGTGGTATTTGTCTTCACAATTGAAGCCATTTTAATTCAAACACCATGCCCAAAGGAAATGAAATACACACAAAAATATTTAAAAATTGAGCTTTTCAATAAATGCTGTTTGACTTCGCAAGCCTGAGCACCTTCCAAAATTAAATGATTACTCTCTGTTTCCTTGTGAATTAAGTTGAGGCAAGTAGTGGGTAGTATATAATGAATAGAATTCTTGCATGTGAAAATGCGTAAATGACAGACGTGACTGATTTAATATTTCTTTCGATATTTAATCTACATCGTTAAATAACTCCTAAACAATGCCTTCTATGGCTTTAAAAACTAAAATTTTGAGGCCCAAGGTCTTTCACACCGTAATATACAAGATGAAACCTTCTTGAACATTATTTTACATTTTTGCATTTTTGCAGGTTGCGCTTCCCGATATTACCTCATTTACTCAAAGATGTGCAGAATCTGCAATTAAATGTGAATGAGAGAGGCAGAGAGCGGTAGAGATAGACAGGGAAAGAGTGAGGGAAGGAGAGACCGTGAGAGGGTGATGGGAGAGGATAGAGGAATATGAAGGGCAGAACAACGTCTGCCGGGTTTTCCTAGTACATTCATCAATT
This sequence comes from Acheta domesticus, assembly GCA_031308135.1. Lineage (NCBI taxonomy): Eukaryota > Metazoa > Arthropoda > Insecta > Orthoptera > Gryllidae > Acheta > Acheta domesticus. Next base: position 124,479,680 of record JAHLJT010004567.1, on the reverse strand, counting down.
TACATATGTACTAAATATTTGTGCATAATGAATCTAGCTAAATCTCGTTCTCTAATGAATTCCCCCCCTAGAGGTTTCCTCTGGGATGGTTACGGTTCAAAGTTCGTGACTCACGAGCGGATTTCTGTGTACGTGTGCCCGAATTGTTGGGCAGCTCCGACATCGAGTAAGAGGCGGCGTGTTCCGCCCTGGCGCTGTCTGCCGGCGGGGTTGCCAGACGGCTCGAGAGCCTTTTCCCCAAATGCCGTGTTAGAATTTTCCATAGCCATGTTCCGATAACAAAAATTCCATATGAAATGGTAAGATTCTGTAATACCTACTAGCATGGAAATAAAACGAAATTTAATAAAATGAATTTATAATTAAAATACTACAAATTAAGACAATAGATTCATGCTCTTAACCACAAATAATGTCAGATAATATAACAAGATGGAAGATCTTTTTTTCGATTTAGTTGGAATTTAAGCGATAAAAGTGTGAGATTATTCTGATTGGTTCATGTTATTTTTTGTATAAAAATTTAAATTTTGTTGCCTTTATAATACAAAAATTGTAATACAAGGAACAACTTTCAAATTTTAATGATTTGAAAAAATCTGTCTTTTTCCAAATCGTAGTTTTCCCAATTTTTCCCTCAGCCACAAAATTACTCCATTTTGGGGTGTAACATTTCCAGTCTGGCAACCCTGTCGACCTCTGCTAAAACGGGAAAGTCGTAAGCTCGACACGTAAATCGGTCGAGAGTTGGCGACTACAGTATTGGACGGAACGTTTTTTGCGGGGGCGTCATTTGTTGGAGACGTTTTGTTCGACGAGTGACGCTGGCACTGGGGTTCGGTTGCATTCCGCACATCCATTTCCAGAGCGTCACACGTGCCGGAGGTGTGCCAATCCGTTGTTTCGTTTTTGTTTTGCAGACGAAAGAGCGGGCAAGTGACGACTACCGCCACTCAGACTAATTCACAAAACCTTAGTTCTCTCGCAAAACCTTAGTTCCAGGAAGTAGACAAAATTGTCTATTTTGTCGCTTCATTACGATGGCTTGAACTGAAGAAAATTCTTTATTATTACGAAAGTAGCTGTAGAAATAACGACAAATGACCAAAAAGAAATAATTTTGTGAATAATATCATATATGGTACCTCTTTTACTTACTCAGTCTGAAGGATACGAAAATGCAGTTTGCAAAATTGGTGGTACTGGTCGATGCTACATAGAATATACCAATAATTATAACAATATAGAGTTAACGTTTAATGTTTGAATTGTGACTATGCACTAACTTTGACTCGTCAGGTTGAGCTAAAGAGGGCTGCTTTAAGTATCATCACATCTGGGGAAATATTTGTTTCCTTAATAACTGTATTTGTGTCACTCGTAACATGAAAAAACGTGTTGTTTTCCCTTGAGCATTTGACCTTTGACCTTATGAAGGTTCTCGGAGATCATGACTCACTCACGCACTATTGCGTCCTGAATTGCGGATTTGAATTACTTACAGTTTTATTGAAGTTATTTTCGTTTAATGAAAAAATGTAAACATTTTTTATTATAAATTTCATTTAATGTTTCATGATTTCATATTGGATCACACATGTATCAATTGTTTGGAACTCTTAGCGCCATGACGACCCTCCCATGGCAACGAAAAGTTTAATGAAGACTTCACGTGTCGGTCGAGTCTCCCTTTCAGTGTATGAAATAATAGGTCAAAGTGGTTTAATAGTAAAATTTCACTGAATGTTTAAATAGTTCTTTTGTTATTAAGAAAATTTAATAATAGAATGGTTCTGATTTTGTTACGAGATGACATTTATTTTTATGCTTTGATCATAATTTTTTATTCAAACTTTGCTCCAGGCGACGAACAAGAGATTTCTCCACTCTAAGAGATTGAAAGGAGAGACTCTACTCTTTAAAAGGCTTGAGAGAACCGACTTAGTGAGGAAGGGAAATTGTTAATAATTTGATTTAGAAAAGTAGGCAAGATCTTTCTAATTGATCTTTTTCTACGAAACAATAGTATTTTATGAAACAATACTGTAATAATGGGTGTGTACACGACTGTGAAGGGACCTTACGACAGGAGCGAGGAATGTGCGAGTATCGTAAACTTCATTCGAGTGCATTAGTACTTATTACGTTGAGTTTTGTACAGTACTTTTTCCTTGCCTTGTCTTATATCATAAGACAAGAAAGTTGACCTTTCATGACGGAACTGGAGTGTTCACCCGCCGAGACCGACAGGCCGAGGCGGGGAATCCTGTCGAGTTATGAAAAGGGACTTTTTGCCGTGAGATGTTCAAAACTTTTATTCGAGACCCCTTTATGTACATGTTTTCCTGTAATTACGTAGGGTCACTAGAAAAGTAATGAACACTATTTTTTAGATCCATTTTCTTTTCTCCGTCTTTGCTCTTTACAAATTTCGTGGATGTTTTGCTCTCGCAGCACTTGTCAGGAGAAAAGAAATGAACATAATTTTTTAGATCCATTTTCTGTTTTACGTCTTTGCTCTTTACAAATTTCGTGGATTCATTCTTCTCGCGTGAATTCAAATTTAGTTCTACTTGTTTTCTCACGTTTTGCTCTCGCGCACTTGTTTAAGATGGTTGCTGCATTACCTGTTCATTGCTTAGCAACGTGTTGTGAGAACGAGACAGTGACAAACATTCATAAGAAATTTTTAAAAAAATGTGTATGGAGATGATGCTGTTGATAACATTACAGTCCGGTCACTAGGATTCCAGATTATCTGGTGAATTAGGGCAAGCAAATTATCAGGATCTGCCGTGCGGAGGCAGACCGCGCTCTTCACATTTTCCTGAGAATGTGCAGCTCATCACAACCTCGTTTTGGCTGGCAAAAGTGTAACAGTCAAAGAATTGTCAATGAAAGTGGGTACTGGAGAAGCGAGTATGGCAGAATATTGAAAGAACTCCATTTGAAAAAGGTTCTCTGTCAGGTGGTTTCCAGGAGGTAGACTCCATTGTGAAGGCTGCTAAACTGTGACGCAGACGTGCTGGCCGAAAGCGTGTACCGGGCAGGTGTACGATACCCTTCATTAAAGGTGTCGTGAGGCAGTAGAAAGAGAAGGAGATTATGTGAAGAAGTGACATTTTAATTCCTTAAGAATGGATGAACGTTCTGTAAATATAGCGAAGGTATGGAAAATAAATTGAATGTTTAAAAAATTGCTGTGCATTACTTTTGAAGTGACCCTCGTAAATAATATCACTGACATGAAATATGTGATTATTACTCAATCATTTGTTCTGTTAGCCCGGCCACTTACTTGTTGATCGTTGTTCTTATGTTTTCGCTACTTGTAACGAAAGTGTCAGGTTCTGTCGACGTAATGGACCTTGACGATAATTTGGAAATAATGGGAATTCCATCCAATATATTAAAAAAGCAAGAGTCGCAACTTTGGACATTTTTCTATTAAAATAAAAAAAAATCCTCCAAAGATGGATCTCTTCTAAACAGTTAACTTCTCTGTGATGGGTCAAAAATGTTCATGTACTACAATGAAGCTCTTTCGTAATGACTATCAATTCAAAACTATCTGCAGTCACCTAATGCTTTTGAAGTAGAAAATTTCTTTACATTAGTATATATTAATATGCAATTGTTTTGTACAATGTTGTTTATTTTAATTGATACTGCTAATACATTCAAAACAACAATGTAGCATTCATAAATTATTACTAATATACTAGAGTTCGTCTATATTGCAGAGTGCAGGGGTCTAAATAGAACCAGCTAATTATCGTTTTCATGTTTACACATGATTTTCTTTGCATTTTAAAATTTTTAATTCACTAAAAGAATTCAATTGTTGTTCATTGTTCAGCGTTTTAGGAGAAAACAACTAATGCTCTTCACGATAGTATTACTAAGAGTATCGAAATACACGACACGTGTTGTCCCAAATGCTAATTGATATAGGAGGTATGAATAAATAACAATTTTTTGCTTCACAATTACAAAACGTGTCTTAATAACAGAACAAACTATGTTCTAAAATAAACAGTAAGTTTTGAAAGACTAGTATCTTACAATAACGTTAGTGTCTGCCTTTGGTGTTACATCAACAATAGCATTACAACTCAATTGTGATCCACTACTGAAGGGTTAAAATATTAATTGTACTACTTAATGCATATATGCGATATCAGTTTAACCGCGTCTCATGTCCTTAGGAGCTCTAATACATTTTGACCAGGGAATATTTTGTGTTTTAAATAATGGAAAAATCTAGAATTTTCTACTGATACCCACTGTTTTTGCTTATTTTTTTTAAAATCCTTCTTACAAGGGTTGACAGTAACAGGTAGAGGTTACCGCACAAATATCACTTAACGATGAATGTAGTGCATATGGTGCATATACTTGAAATAATATTCTTTAGGCTATTCTCAGGAGCCAATGCTTAATGTATACAGTTTAATTAATAAAATAAATTGTGCCTTCATCTTATAGTAAAACATAGTTGAAAGACTAAATAGTTCGTCCTTGGTCTGTATTTATGTAGTGCAAATGACATCTTCATATCTTGAACAGTTGGGAAGATAAAAAAGTGGTAAGTCTTACGTGATTCAACATGTATGGTCAATGACCTAAAAACTGACATAATTATTTTTATAACATTTGTCGTATAAATAATTAGAGTTTTAGAACAAAGCCAAATCATAAACCTTGCATTTTTCGTTTGCTAGAATAATGTATCCCACCCCCTTTAAGAAAATTACAAGATTCAAGAGGTCAATAACTGTTTCTCTTACAATATTCAGAACTCACTCAACTTATTTCCTTCACCATAAAAATATCTTGAGAAAAATGCTTGTTAAGCTTTTCTTCGATTGTGACAGCTCGTAAAAGAAGTTCTTGAAACTACGAGTACCAAAGGAGTACAGCTGAAGCACGGTATTGTTCCGCGCGGTCACCTGAATTAACAGTCGTAGAAGCGGACAGTTACCACTGCAAAAGCGAGTCGTTGGCATGCCACTCTCATTGTCTGAAGGTAGAACAAGAACGGAGGCAGCAGGTGCTGCTGCCAAAAGACACGTAGCATTGGAACCACCGCCGTTCCTTCCTCACTAAGGGCGAGTCCACGCCGCCAGGGGTTTGAGGCTGATCGCCTCACTACTCACTTCGCCGATGCGTTTCACGTGTTCCACTGGAGCATGTGGTGTGCATCAATTGGCTACAATACGTACGCCTCAGAATGCGAGTTGCAACGCGCACTTTGCTATTTGCTCACTGACCTTGGGCATTTGCAAGGCATGAAGGTTCATTAAAAAGAATCAACAAGCGGTACAGGCAGTTCCTGTTTATATGCTTGACAATGTGATACTGACACATTGCAGAATTTCTAATGGGCATTGAAAGTACTCTGCTGAATTGGGGATAATTGTAAATTGTTATACTTTTTTATTATTTGGAATGAAAATATTTTATCGTATTAAATGTAGCAATTACATCACGTTTTGAGTGTCGCTTTTACTTAGAAAGATGGAAAGATTTTTCACTTACATTTTAAATAAATGAATTTTCAGGTCCTTTGAGTTATTAAAATAGATGTTAAAGTCGAATAACAATAATAATAATATCTGATTGAATAAATACGAATATTTTCTAATCATTTTCGTGAATACATATTCTAATTTTTTATATGTAAGATTTCGAAATTTTTCAAAATGTGCAATTGTTGATTTTTAAAAATCTTTACAGACTTGTAAAATTAGGTTTTGGAGATAAATTTTTGCCGGAGAAGCTTTGATTGGCTACTGTAGAAACCAACATTTACGCATTTACACCATTATGAATAAAGGTAATAATAATAATAATAATAATAATAATAATAATAATTATAATAACTCCACCTAGGGAGTACACGACCTTGCAGTTGGTGGTGGAGCTTGAGTACCCCCATGAGCCTTAAAGCTATGTCAGTGGTAGCCTAGCTACCGGTAGGGACCTCCCTTGCTGAATAGGTTGAAGGTGAGGGGTCAGACGAAGAAGTACTCCATTTTGAGGAGAGTGGGAAGTAAGTACAGAGGGAAGGGTCATGAACCTTTGGACTTCCTGTTGTCGGCCCATAGAGGGTACAGAAGAGAAACTGGGTTGGCACACCAGGCCACTAATTAGAGTGGAGGCCCGAACCTTGCATTAGCCAGCGAAGGAGGCTGCCTTCAGCAGTCAGTGAAAATCCCGTAGGGTTTAGTAATGCCGACTGGCGATCGGAGGGACCCCTTGCTGGGCCCTGCGGGGGGATGCCCCGAGACCTGTGGGTCGCAGTAACAGATGGCAGGAAACAACCCGAGGGTTAAGTGTGATCTGTGAACTCGAACTTGCATCCTGCGAATCTTCAATTCAAACCAATGAGCAAAATGGATAGAACAAGCAATGTAATGAACCTTAACGTGCCTTGTTCTACCAATGTCCCATACCTGCTCAGAAACCGAGCTAATGTCACCTTGTCGACGTCTGGCCATCCCACGGATGTTAGTCCCAGGGACCCAGAGCCGGCAGTAGCTCGAAGCGATCGTCAGAGATGGACCCGGGATGAATTAAAGGAGGTGATATGGTGCTTTTACTATGCAAAAGCGAAAAATGGGGGCTCAGAAATAGAAGTTTTCAAGGTATGGAGAGAGCGGAACCCAGATATGAGACTAGATATGAACCTGGACTCGAAGAAGCTTGCCAGTCAACGACGATACATGCTCAGCAGTGGAAAATTCACAGCAGAACAACTTGCTGACATTGAGAGAAATGCGGAGTATGTACTTCGCTCGAACAATCCACATGACGAACATGTAGGACTTGAAAATGATCCCGTGGAAGGTTCATCTCTTTCCAGTGAAACACACGTCATTGGTGAAAATTCATCTGGCAGTGAATTACACGATAAGGGACATAATGCGAAATCTCCTTCGGCGCGAGATAGAAAGAAGTTAGTCAACTTCCGTTTGAATCTCGCGAACCGTTGAGGAGAATACGAAACTGCCAAAGCTAAAAGAGTGATAGAAACAGTGAATTCTGTCTTAAATGAGGTGGTGGAAGACCCCAGGCAGAGATCTAGATATTACTGAACTCAATCACATCATATATGCAACTGGATATCTAGTATCTCAGATAATTTTGGGGCCAGCCAAGAACACCGACGGCCGACAGCAAAACAGAGTAAACAGCTCTGTACCGCCATGGATGAACAAATTTATGAAACGGATAGCCGACACCCGGCGCGAAATATCACTCTTAGCTGAGGCATCTTCGAAATCAACGCACACCTCTAAAGTTCAACGAAAAATATTCAATGTTGAACAAAAATACCAAATTGAAAATGACACCAGCAGGCTAATGGTAGTTGAGAAGCTAAAAGAGAAAATTCAAGTATGGGCTCAAAGAATTAGACGTTACAAACGTAGAATAGATTTCCGTGTACAGAACCGGTTGTTTGAAACAGACGCGAAGAGATTCTATCGCAATCTGACTCAAAAACCAAATGGCAAAGCTGACACTCCTTCAAAAGAAGACGTCGAAGCGTTTTGGGCAGGAATCTGGGAGGAGAGCAGATCCTACAACAAAGACGCATCTTGGCTTCAATCTGAAGTTGATGCTGCCGATGAACTTGTAGAAACAGTGGAAGATGTTCACCAACTCTCGGAAGAGGACCTCTTCCAAGCAATTAAGAACATGGGAAACTGGATGTCCCCCGGGATTAATAAGATCCAGATTTATTGGATTAAGAAATTAACAGCAATACATTCCCATCTAGCAAAGGCTGTTAATAAAATTTTTGAAAACCCAAAGGAAAATCCCGGAATGGCTCACACGCGGCATCACGTATTTGCTACCCAAAGCGGAGACAGCTCTTTGGCGAAGAACTACAGGCCAATTACTTGTCTGCCAGTACTGTACAAAGTTATAACTTCAGCCATAGCTGACAAAATGTACAGACATCTAGATAAGAATCATCTAATGCCAGCTGAACAAAAAGGATGTCGTAAAGGCTCTTATGGCTGTAAGGAAATCTTGCTACTGAATAAAGTCATCTTGAATGATGTAAAGAAACTGCAAACGTAATTTGAGCATGGCTTGGATTGGACTACCAGAAGGCCTTTGACTAGTGTACCACACGATTGGATTTTGAAGACACTGGAGATCTATCGATTTCATCCTAGACGTATTCAATTTTGCAAGGCTAGTATGAAGTTCGTGGAGTACCAGGTTACTAATACACAGCGGAAAGGAAGCAGTAGAAACCAGAAGTATTCAGATTAACAGGGGTATTTTTCAAGGAGATTCACTATCCCCTCTGCTGTTTTGCATTCGTTTGATCCAACTATCGAGACAGTTGTCGCAAGCTGACTTTGGTTTTAAGCTCCATGGTGATGAAAGGCCAGTATCACATTTGTTTTACATGGATGATCTGAAAGTGTTTGCTAATAATGAAGCGATTCTCTCCCAAATTCTGTCTGTCGTGAATGACTTTAGCAATGACATCTGCATGAAGTTTGGTCTTGACAAGTGTGCAAAAATCAATTTAAAAAGAGGGAAACTCACAACGTCTGAGAACATTGAAATTGATACGCACACTGTGATTCAAGATCTTGAGCCAGGTAAAACTTACAAATATCTGGGCATTGAAGAATGTGAAACCATCTCGAATGACAGAATGAAAGAGAAAATTCGTAGGGAGTATTATAGGAGAGTGAGACTGGTCCTGCAGTCCGCTCTGAATTCCAGGAATAAAATTTCTGCAATAGGTAGTTTGGCGGTACCTGTAGCCGAATACAGTTTTGGACTAGTGGACTGGACTGAGCAAGAAATTCGCACCATGGATCGAAAAACCAGAAAACTGCTAACAATGCATCATGTTGCCCACCCTCGAGCTGATATACATAGACTTTATGTGTCACGTAAGGAAGGAGGAAGAGGCCTCAGACAAATTGAGGCCTCCTGGCACAACGCAATAGTCGCGATGGGAAAGTATGTAGTCAGCCATCAAGATGACCCTCTAATGAGGCAGGTCATGAAATCTGACCGAAGAATGGGAAACAGAGGCATTGATAGTGTAGCTAGAAGCATTGCGAAGAAAACTAGGCAAGACACGTCGAATAACACAGACACTGAACTTCTGATGCTGCTAAACATGAAGTGTGAGACAAAAAATGTTAAAGAAATCGTGGAGAGACAAACCACTCCACGGACAATACCTAAAAAGAATGGACAAGGTGCAGATCAATAAAGATCAATCATTTATGTGGCTTAAAAGGGGAAGAATGAAGCCAGAATCGGAAGCACTTATAATAGCTGCCCAAGATCAGGCCTTGAGAACGCGACATTATGATAAAGCGGTTCTCAAAATTTCCCAAGATGATAAATGCCGCATTTGCCAGGAGCAAGTAGAAACCATTGATCATATTGTCTCAGCTTGTCCAATCCTAGCAAAGACCGAATACCTGAAAAGACATGACAGGGTGTGTAGCTACCTCCACTGGCAGATCTGTACCGCCCTCGAAGTTCCAAACACATGCCCCAAGTGGTACGAACACTCACCAAAACCGGTGACGTCATGTTGGATTGTGTACGATATTGTACGACCAACAAATTCAAACTGATCGCACGATAGCGGCAAACAAACCGGATATAGTTATCCGGGATTTGGCGAAAAAATCGTGTTTACTTATCGATGTTGCTGTACCTTGCGATCAAAACGTCGTTACCAAGGAGGCAGAGAAACGTCTTAAATACAAGAGTTTGGAAATCGAGATCAGGCGAACGTGGGGCGTAAAAGCACAGGTCGTCCCGATAGTTATCGGAGCTCTGGGATTTGTTCCGCAAAATTTGAGTAAGAACTTGTCTAAACTCCCAGGTAATTCAAAAGAATGGGAAGTGCAAGAAATTGCTTTATTTGGAACAGCCCACATTTTGCGTAAAGTATTGTAGAGGCACTGATAGTCACCGGATCTGCTCCTTAGGTCGCTGGTTGCAACCTGGAGTAGATTTTATATTCAGCCGACTCATAAGCATCTTTAGGTCGTGATGTAATGGAATAATAATAATAATAATTCGTAGGGAGTATTACAGGAGAGTGAGACTGGTCGTGCAGTCCGGCTCTGAATTCCAGGAATAAAATATCTGCAATAGGTAGTTTGGCGGTGCCTGTTGCCAAATACACTTTTGGACTAGTGGACTGGACTGAGCAAGAAATTCGCATCATGGATCGAAAAACCAGAAAACTGCTAACAGTGCATCATGTCGGCCAGAGAACCGACTTAAATACAAGAGTTTGGAAATCGAGAACAGCCGAATGGGGGGCGTAAAAGCGCAGGTCGTACCAATAGTGATCGGAGCCCTGGGACTTGTTCTGCAAAATTTGTGTAAGAACTTGGCTAAAGTCTCAGGTAAATCAAAAGACTGGAAAGTGCAAGAAATTGCTTTATTTGTAACAGCCCAATTTTGCGCAAAGTATTGACAGTCCCTAGGTCTGCTCCTTAGGTTTCTGGTTGCAACCTGGAGTAGATTTTATTTTGTGCCGACTCACATCTTTAGTCGTGATGTAGTGGAATAATAATAACGAAACAATATTCTTAAACAAAAAACAAGTACATATCGATTTCAATAATATTATAGTGCAGTAAGGTGAATTTGTCATTTAGATTAATGACAGTATAACATGGCAGATTGATGACGAAGCGACGAAGATTCTACAAACTTGGTCTGTAATGAGGAATTATATCCATGTGTTAATGGAAGTTGGCAAGTTTGTGGAAGGTTTGTGGAAGGATCATCCAGAACTACGGATGTTAAAAGTTGTAGCAAAGGTATGAAGTGTATGTGGTTTGAAGCCCATTATTTGCAATAATGGTGCTGACCAATGAAATAAAATGAGTGCAGCGTGAAAAAATTGACTTGAAAAATTCCGAAGAGTTGCTGGTTCTGTTATATTTTACGTTTATACATTATTACCAAAATACAAGTGTCGGATGATACTTGGAATGAGACGCGCGTCTACTAGCATTATCTTGCTAGAGAGAATAACATATTTATAGTGAATAATTTCTGCAAACTGGTTAGTGGACGTCCAAGCATTTGCGAGAAGCACTGAAAGAAGCGTAGAGGTGTTAAGGAGGTATTTTAGAGGCATAGCAAGCATTGAAAAATAAACGAAAGTGACAGGAAGCGAAAGACTTGAAATGGGATAAATATGCTGAGCAGGTGAGTGGGCGTGGAGAATTTTGTTTTAGGAAACAGACCTGACGTGTAAGAGGCGAAACCGATGATGAGGTAATAAGGCCCGGGGCTTCCTGGAGCCTTTAAAGCGGGCGTGGTGGACAAGGCAAGTGACCGGCTTTGCCGATGGTAATAGAGTTGGGGGCTTGATTTGCGTTGCCTATAAAGTGGCGATGGTGATATTGCGGACGGTTATTGACAGTAGACGTTGGCGAGAATATAGATAGCATTGCTGGTATATTTTGAAAGGGAAGTTGAGATATTGAAAATTTCTAGCTAACTTCGTCGATCGTAAGGGTGTTGGAGCATGCCTACGCAGTATGATTAAAAATTGCCTTTAAATTTCTGAAAGTAAGCTTCGTCATGAGATTATATGCTGTAAGTAATATAATCTCATATTCTTCGGGACGTATTCCCTCCAGAAAATATATGCGCCCTAGGTCACAAAATTTTCGTTGTACATGATAAAACGCTGTCAGTTTGACGCCACAAAAAGAGAACCAAGCTGAGACTGAAGAAACGGCGAAAGTATTGTGCTTAGAGTCGACTGCGCTTCACTCACTGTTTCATAGTTCTGCCATTATTATGTTCTTGGTATCTAAAATGTCACACGTTGTTTCTTATGTGTTCTTTATTGTGCGGCAACAAAATTTCAGCATGTAAATATGAATAAACCATTTTATAGATAGGATATTTTATAATCCTCTGGCTCTTCATATTGCCAGTACAATCTTTCGTTCATATTTTCGAAAAATCCACAATTTTTAAATACATTTTGGCAATTTTGAGTCGATCTGAAGAGGTTGATTGGAGAGACGGTAGGGGTGGCAAAGGAACTTAATTATGTTAATAGAATACCAATATGCTAGGAGCAGAGGTATGAAGAGTACAAAGCGATGAGGCAATGACGAGGACGGCAGGTCTGTGACGCATTGGTATTGGTGCTGACGGTGGTGATAGTGTTTGCGACACGGATACAGTCCTGGTTCTGTTAATGATTCTGCTGACGGAGATGATGATGATAGAGGCAATGAATGTTGCGATTGCTCTTGTGGCTCATGATTGTAACGCATTTTGTTCGTACACACTACGAAGACTTTGATATGGTGAATCCGGTTGAGGGGATGATGTTGGTCAAAATTGATCTAGAAGATGGTACATTGACGTCGTCGGTGGCTTTGATGAGCTGTATTTGGCGACCGTGACTCTCATGGCTGAGTTGGTGATAACGGAGGTGTTGCAGACGTGACCGAGGTGTTGGCAGTATGATGGAATGGGCGCTACGGGCGCGGAAATGTCGGCGTTGGTGATGGCCGTTTGTTTTCGCTGGCGGTGATGATGGGGGTCATTGTTGGGTGCAATTCAGTACGTAGTGATCAGATTGTTCACCTTCCAAATCTGGGTTTCGAATTTCAAATTCCAGTCTCTGCATCTAAAATTTGTGGTGGACAAACCGAGTTATCCCGTTGTATCTACCTCTTGTTGCGCTCTGATCGGTAGTTTTCTGTGGTTTCTCCGGTAAACGCCAGGCGATTGCCAGAGCAGTACCCTAACAAACTGGCCACAGGCGATTGTTCCTTCGCCTTCCCTGTCCTATTCTTATCCCTTACTTACACACAATTACACTTACGTGCACTACACTACCACACAGACCGGGAAGCGGGTTGGGAGCTTGGAGCTTACCCCAGCTGAGGCGGTGTCCCGCTGTTGGAAGATACCTGGATGGGGGAAATGTGGTACCCGATGGTAGGTCGGCACCGTATCTCATTATCTAATGGGGGAAGATCACCGCCACCTCCCGAGTAAACAACATACGCAACACTTACGAGGACTAATGACCTTAGAACTAATCGCCTAGGAAACACTAATTCACCAATCAAGTTTCATTGATTCAAATCATATCATCAAGAAAGAAAATTACCCATCTCTGGTAGGACGAAGAAGCTAGTGACTGAGGATCATGATAAAGAGTTCTACTATTGACTGCGCCCCGAGCCTTTGGTGATGGCGATTCCGCTGCCGGAGAAGCCGATGCGATGGCGCGGCGCAGACGGAGCGGGGGCCGAAGCGGGGGCGAAGCGGGGGCGAAGCGGGGGCGAAGCGGGGGCGAAGCGGGGGCGAAGCGGGGGCGAAGCGGGGACTCGCTGGGCGATGAGTGATGGGCGTCTCGGGGGCGATCGCGCCCGACGCCACTTGCCACTTTCGCAAATGACGCCCCGCCCCGCCCCTCTCCTCCCCGCCGCGCCACCTTCGCTGGCACGCGTCATTAGGTTGAAGGGCCGCGTTCGACGCCACCACGCGATCGCCTGCCCCTCCCCCCGTCCCACCCGTTCCGCGCCCTTCAACACTTTCACCCGCATTGCGCCCGTGCCCGGTGCAGTCCCGCGCGTTTTCAGGCGCCTTGTTGCTGGCTTGGCTTGACGTCGTGCCGTGAATGGAACCCATCGGAAATCCATTATTAACAGAATAAAGTTTATGTGTAACACCGTACCACTTCTGAGGTTAAATTTTGAACGGTAAAGTAATAGTTTCCTATTTATGAATATTTTTTTACCTCTGAAACGCTCATTTGGTAAGATACCCGGACGACCCAAGACGATCATTGCATTAGAGTCTGTGCGAGTAGACCTCAGTTTGAATCCCTCCCTGAGGGTAGCTCCATGTTTCTTGCCTTTTGTTACTGGATTCACTAGATCACTTGGGTCACTAGATTCCTGATAACAGCAACATCAACAATAACAATAATAATAATAGTAATAATGTATGTTCTTTTCCATTATCGTATTCCGCAAGTCGGCTGATCACGTCTAGAAAACTAAATGGCGTCTTTGAAGAAAATACTTTTAGGACCCAGTTGAGTCTTGGCTACAGAGGTTTAGTATCAGTACAGTTTAGGATCCAGACTTCGGCCTTGAAGTGTGTTCATTTCGGGGAAATTTAGATATATTTTTAATCTTTATTTCCTATGTCTTCATTTTCCAAAGGTTTCCGTATATTCCTATAGTTCGTCCTTTTTTGTGCTTGCTGAGACACAGCAAGAGTTATTATTTAATGTAGATATTTACTTAATCTTATGATAATGGGAGAAAAATATACATTTATCTAGGATTCATAGCTAAATAGCGAGCAATAACGACAATATGAAAATAGATTCGAGAGAGTTTCCCCATTTCGACCGTTATTTCACGGGTTTTCGGAAGTGTTCTTAACCGGCTGAAATGTAAATGTGTGTCAGTAAAAGGGTAATCTGCAAACATGTGTCGCGATCTACTAGTTTTTGCGGTGGGAAAGGCTCCGGGAACAAGCAAAATCTGTCCAGGAACTAATGCTCTGTATGTCAGTCGGTCCATTGTTCTTACACTTTGTTGATAAAAATCACAGACAAACCGTTAGCTCCTGTGACATTATGCTATATCTTCACATGTAGAAAAATTTCATCTCGACGGGACCAGCCATTGGGGTAACTGACAGATGTTCTAGTTTTTGCAATGCTAAGTGTTAACTTCTTATAGTCGTTTCATTTGTATGAAGAGAATGAGTTATGCGATCTGTTCCTTATTGCGAAATTTGGAAGAATGGAATTTAAAATTGAAAGTCACCTGTTTTATGAGTGTTAATTTCAGTGAAATTGCCAACTTTTATAATGATAAATATGTCGCCTTATCGGTATTAAAAAAAGTCCACGTAATAGTGAAGTTTTTCAGGCATCGGCTGTGCGCAAGAAATCTGATATGTCTAAAAGAATATCATTTTGGAGAACAGTTTTATTCTGAGTGTGACTGTTTATTTTGCGCCCGACGGCTAATCATGTTCTTACATGTCAGTTTTGCGGAACTACTTTTATCAACTTTTACTGTAAAAATGGATTATTGTGTAAGCATGTTAGTTCAATTAAACCATTGACACCCGCTGTACTCGCGGTAGTGCAGTCACATTTTTTATTGTTGCCGGCATCTATTAATAGAAATTATAAATCTGAGATTGAAGTTCGTTTGTTTTGATTGTTTTTATTCCTTAGTACCATCACTTCTTTCCTTAATAATCAAATAGCGTATTTTAAAGAGTTTTCAATTCGTGACATTTTGTCTTCGGTAAGTAGGTTCCAGATTTGTTGCGTTTTCTGTGTAATAATATTTATTTTTCAATATTTGGCGTATGATAATAACTATTATAGGAGTATACTTTAGACAGTTTGCAGATTAAGCTTTACAAATATAAAAACATATAAAAAATTGTACATTGTGAAGCTGACTGCTATGTTATGGCCAGTAATAAACATTTTGATGACCCTGTTTTACGGATATTTTAATTTTCTTCCTGGAGCACGAGAAAACAAATGAATTGCTATTGGTGCAATGGGTGGACAACAATCACAAATTTTGACAAAATTGATCCCATCACAAAAATCAAAAGATGGTCTAAAGCGAAAAAAGAAGTTATAGAAGTTCCTCAATCTTTACTTTATAAATAATATAATAACAGAAAGGGAGGAGTGGACCTGAGTGATCAGTCTGTCATCACGTACAGAATTGTAATTTGAGGGGTGGTGGGTAACGTTCACATACATGCTAGATCTTACTATGACAAATACGTGGAAAGTATCTCGACTCGCATCAGACATCAAGATGACACAAATTCAATTCACGCGTTATATTGTTAGATATTGTTTGCGAAGCACAAGCACACTTACTCATAGAAGGCCATCTTCGGTCCCAGTAATCATAATCCAGGATAATAGAGGACATTTACCACAGAAACTAGATAAGCAACTGCGATGTGTAGTATGTCATAAATGAGTACGATGATGTTTTAAAACGTGTAAATGAACACTCTGCATTGAAAGAAGTTTTGGAACAAACATTATTAAATAGAATATTGTACGTAGTTCAAATGTTTTGCTTCAATGCAATGTTGATTTACACCTTTTACAACACCGTTTTATGGAGTAACCCCAGAATAGTCCATTGTACTCGTGTGAGTACACCACTTTTATGAGCAAATAAAATTATTTACAAACAATTTGAATGTTTTTTCCTTTTATTTACATCCAAAATGCAAGAGTTTTTCATTAAATTTGATACTGCAAAATTTAGATTTGAAATGGGCGTTAATGGTTTAACTAAAAATGATGATAATTGAGAAGTGATCCTTTCCTTGTGTACTGATGATGGCTGTAATTACTTTCTACAAGATGAAGTGCCCCGCGTTCTCCGAGTATTTATTTATAATTATTTATAATACAGGAGAAGGAATGTGTTCCGTTTATACGTTATCCTACCCTGAAACATCAGCTCCTGCCGTGCTGTGCCCCAACTTCCGCTACGCACGATTCCACCCTCCCCCTCGCCAACAATTCAGATACGTCCTCTTCCTCTTCACCCTGCTCCTTCCTCACTCTGCCTCACCATGCCATCCTCCCACGCCCTCCTCCGATCTGGCATGTTTACCACGATATCATAGACATCGGTAGCTGTAAGCAGATAGATTGCTACATACACGACCAATATTCGTCAACAATTTTGAAATTGAATTACTAATTGTGTTTTCGCGATGAATCAACATGATTTTAGTAGAAACTTTTTATCCACTTTGATGGTTTTCTTCACTGCTTTTGGGAGATTTCCGAAAATTTAAGTAGTGCATACTTACGTTTTGCCTTAAGGGAGAAGTTATACGGTGATTTTTCAGCTGTTTGTCGTGGAGACCAAATGATGTTTGTTGGCGCCCAGGACTAGAGTTACAATCTCATCCCAGAACTATAAAATGACTTTCTGATACCGGAGAGACTGTTGAAAGTGCCTCCTAGGTTCTAACGGAAGTACTAGACCGAGGGCCATGTACGTTTTTAAAATGTTGTTCAGAGGCGTCAGACAATAATTCTCAGCAATCATTCTAACAACATTTTACGTCAGTAACAATGATTTTTACTTTCCCGTATACGTACGTATATATGCGGAGTAATATACGTAGTGTAGGGAAAGTTATGTAATGCTGCGCGAAAAAATGGCGAATTTTCGGCAGAATAAATTCATTACCGGGCACTGATAACGAAAAAAGTGAATAAATCCAGTTGCTAAATTAAGAAAAAATCCCCTAACACTTGGTGTTGCCAGCAACCCTGTTTTGTGGGTCGTTGATACCGAAAAACTTGAAAGCAAAACCTCCGTCTATCTGTCGGTCCGTCCAGACTTTACATGAAGCCCCCCGGACATTTTCGAAATTTTCTCAAAAACGGCTTCAAATTTATCTTTAAATTTCCTGTAAGAATAGAGTGAAATACACTTATTAAGGGGACATAGGTCCGATTTTCACCGTTAACTCTGAATTTTCTAAAATTGCAAAACTTTGAATTTTATTCGGCGTCTTCCTCCAACTACAAAATTGCAGATACGGATTTTTCTTCGAATAATATTTGTTCTTCATAGTGAGTTCTTTCTTTCAGGTCATGTACATTTTTTTGAATATTTTAATAGTTTGTGCTCAATATTGCATGCAATATGTGCAAGTTTAAAAAAATATAAAAGCAAGATTTTCTCAGCGTCAGAACTCGACCCAGTTATCTAGCTAGTCTCGAAAATCCTGCCACCGTCGCGACTCGAACCTAGGACCTCCCGGTCAGAGGCACTGCAGTGATGTGAGTTGATGCCCTTAACCTCGTCTCTCGGGGCATTAGATATATTGTAATGTTGGTATCGTAGCGCGACGTGCAGTGACGGCAGCACGACATAAGCGGGAAGAGGCGGCGGGCGCTGGCAGCAGCGGCCGTGTCTAGAAATATTCCACGCCTCACGAGCGGCGTAGCGTGGGCGGGGCGAGGTGGGCGGGGTGGAGCAGGACAAGACTGTACGGAGTGGCTACGGGGCAGGGGAGAGAAGGTGAAGGGGCGAGGTGAGTGGGAAGAATTGGGCGGGGTGCGGCACGGAGGGGCGGGGCAGAGCGCAGAGCCGCTCAGCGCGGTGACGCCTTCACTTGTTTGCGCGCGAGGCCGTCCGCCGCGCGCGGTCCCCATTATTATTGTGTGTGACGTCACCGCGACTGTAACACACGCACACGCGCGCGCCAACTGGGGACTGGGCGAGGGAAAGGGGGCGGGGGAGGTAATTAATTTAAACGAAGGCCCCGCCCACCACGCCCTCCTCAAGCGGCATCGATTCTGCGGGGGTGGAGCTGCTTTGCGACTGAGTCCTACATTGCGTACAGCAGTCCTGCCCAAAACAGTGGACATGGGACTGTTGTTCAGGGCAGTCGTGGGCATACGGATTGCCATCGGGGTTACACGCCTTATTAGTTCTGGGAGCCTAGATTAGATTAGAAAACATAACATCTGGTTTGTAGTAATTGAGAATTTCATCCACCGTTGCGAGATGTTCATGAAGAAATTATATCACATTCTAAGCATGGAAGTGCTTATTAGATAAGAATTTAATAAGACATTAATACATAAATGATCAAAAATATAAGATCGTGTTAATTAGTTAGATGGCAAACAGTGATACACATAACAAAAGGATTTCTTTGTGCAGGCGAAAGGAGAGTAGGTTCGAAGAAGGAGGGTGCCGCCTCCGTCTGTCCCACGTAAAGCGACTCTTCTCAAACCGTTCTCTGAGTGTTCTAGACAAATAATACTTTGGTTTCTTTTTACTAATTACAGGATAATGTACGTGAGAGGATTAATGTTTGTAATGAACAAAGACGCTCCTTTTCTTCTGCTTTCGTTTGCAGGATTTTCAGTAAAAACTTTCAGTTGTTTAAGGGAACACATACTGAACACTCGTCGAGTTGCAAAAGAAATATGAAGAGAAGGGGCGGAGAGGAAGTTGACAGAACGCAGTGACGATGATTTTGACATTTTCTAGCTCCCTAGTGCCGTAAAGGCCTGACGTACATATGGTGAGTTTGGTCAAATGCCAATGAACATGCATTAGGAAATTTCATAAAGCGCACGATTCAATGCATTGAACAATGTGGTAATTTGTATTTGATCTTTAGGCAACCCCGTATGCACTGATGAATAAGTTGGATTGGTGCATAAGTTCGTGCCATTTTATATGAATGTACGTGGCATTTTGAATCGACTGTTCGACTTTGCCTTTTAGCTAAAGGATCCCCCACGCCTGGACCTAGTTTAATTCCTACGCTTGGGGAGTAAGAGAGACAGGTGGCGAACATGTATTAACCTTCACCTGTAAGTAGCAAACTCCGTCTACCTGAGATATTCTTCGTCATACAGCAACAGAAACTGAAACGATTTTAAAGCAAAGCTATAACTCTATTTTTGCGCCGTCGACCGAAAATCGAACCCGACATCACATCACGGGAAGCTAGTACGTTGCCCATGAGCCATCCTCGAGGCGAAAAACATTTTGTTGCATCTTGTTTATAATAATTAGTATAACACTACATTGTTGTACATTACAATACAATATTGCCTGAAAAATCATAAATCATTCACACATTCATTAGACGGGAAGTGACTATGTGAATAATTTATAAGAGGTAATGGAGAGTGAGGATGAGGTTTGCAACCAAGTTCAGCAACGTATCTGAAAGTGATTCTGACCGTATGCAGGCAAGCATTATTGTGAAGTGAAAAAACGGTTTTCCAGGTTTTTTGTTTTCATTAGCAACAGCGTGACGTTTTGGCTGTTCAGTATACATAGAAACCTGGTTATGTTTCGTTTCTGAGTAGCAATCCATGGCAAAGATGCCTGTTTGATTTCACCGAACACAACATGACTTTATCAAGGGTGTGCACCATCTTCGTATTGGGTGTTGCGTTTTTGGATGTACTGAGATAATGTTTCTTAGGTTGTTGATTTGCTGGATGGATTGAGCCATTATTTCTCCTTTTTAGTTTAACAATTTTTGTCATCTTTAACAATGTTCCCAAGGAATGGTCTGTGCCTACGACAAGCAAAACGATAACGGACCGGCAATGAACTGATCAGTTATTTGCTGATTTTGTTTTGTGTCGCTTAACACATTTTACTATGTTCCCAATTTTGGATCTTACATAATTGCGCGTAGTTGTGTAGTCGTGTTTCATAACTTGTGCAAGTTCCCTCGTTGTTTAGCGTTGATTGAACCAATTGATTCAGGCGGTCTTCATTGAAGGGAGAATTTCTTCAAGAACATGGTTTATCGAATTTTCCTTCTCAGAAACACGAAATGTATTTCCGTGCGGTCCTCCCATATACACTACAAATTCTCTCGAGCCTTCTGGAGCACTAGATCCTCAATCAAATCTAAGGGAAAAAGATGTATGAGGATGAGGGATTACACTGGGCTCTAAACATGAGGGTGAGGACAGAATGAAAAAGAAAGGATCGTTTTGGTATACCACCTTGTTGTTTAAGGATCTCGTATGTCTGGAATTGATCGGAGGTATCACGGGCAAGACAAAAAATACGGGCATGCATTTAAGCTCCACAATTCTTGGTCTGGTTCATTTGCAACCTTAAATTTATTATTGACTAATACGTTTATCGCACCTAGAAGACCCGTGTATGAAGTTTCAGATTCTACTATAACGTAAATACATACGCTACCGCAATCGATTATACGAGTACTGAGCTGTGCTCCATAAAAAAGTTAACATTCCATTTGGCCTCCAGATTTCGCTTGTGGCGCTTGTGGCGCTTGTGGCAGTCGGAGAAGGCGAGGTCATGCTGTTCTCAGAAGCGCTTCCACTTGTCCAAAGACCTCGGGCAGTGTCGCAGTATTTTTGTCGGCCTTTGCAGTCTGCGCCGCCTCCGCCGCCGGCTCCGCCAGCACAGGCACTCTGCCGCCCTCACCCCCCCGCCGCCTCTGACACACCCGCCGCCCCCGCCGGGCCGCCCTCGCCACCTCCGTCGCCCTCGCCGCCCCCCGCCCCCGCCGCCCCCGCCGCTCCCGCCGCCCCCGCCGCCCCCGCCGCCCCGCCGCCCCCACCGCCCCGCTGCCCCCGCCGCCCCCGCCGCCCCCGCCGCCCCCGCCGCCCCCGCCGCCCCCGCCGCCCCGCCACCCCCGCCTTTTCTGCTATCCTCTATCACCTTATCAGCCTCTGCCATTTCATCCGCTCCTGCCAACTCATCCGCCCCTACTGGCTTCGCCGGCTCATCTTTCTCCGCCACCCTGACACCATCGCCACCCCCGCCACCTCCACATCCCTACCGCTTCTGCCTGCCTACACAGATTCCACCACCTCTGCTTCCCCAGCCACCCCACCTCTCCGCCTCTGGTTGCGTCCTCTCCTTCTACACTTTTGTCGCTCCCGCCACCTCGGCCACCCTTAACACCTTCGACGCTTCCTCTCAACTGCCTGCGACATCTTTCACCGTCTCCTTCTCCGCCGCCTTCTCCTCATCGCCTCCTTTCCTGTTGCTCTCGTCGACCCCATCGTCCCGGCGTTCCGTCGTCCCATCGTCTCTCGTCGTCCCGTCGTCCCATCGCTCCGTCGCTCTGTCATCCCGTCGTCCAGCCGTCCAGCCGTCCCGCCGTCTAGCCGTCCTCGCCGTCCTCGCCTCCATCCTTTATGTGCCATCACCACCGCCCAGCCGCCCCCCTCCACCGCCGCCTGTGCTGCCTCCGCCACCCCCGCCGCGAGCGCCTTCTGCTGTGCGTCAGCGTGTGCGTCGCGGGCGGTCCGTGCGCGGGAAGCGCCTCGCAGGCTTCACCTGGCGACTGACAGCCTCCGAGCCGACACGCGATCAGTGGCGCGCCGCGCCGCCGCTCGTCTGTTTGCCTCGCCGATGCGACGCTGTTTGCCCGCCAGCGACGCGCGCCGGCTGGAGGCGCTGGCGGCGAAGGGCGGGGGCGAGATGGAGGGCTGTGTCGCGAGATAACTTCTTGGGTGACATAGGCGGCGGTGGAGGTGAAGTTGAGAGACTGAGGGTGCAGAGGGTGGTTTGGGCGGGAGAGGCAGGAACAGCGAGAAGGGCAAGAGTGGGATGCTGAGGGGACAGCGGACGGTGATGCTAGAGGTG
Organism: Acheta domesticus; assembly: GCA_031308135.1. Classification (NCBI taxonomy): domain Eukaryota; kingdom Metazoa; phylum Arthropoda; class Insecta; order Orthoptera; family Gryllidae; genus Acheta; species Acheta domesticus. Next base: position 124,457,469 of record JAHLJT010004567.1, on the reverse strand, counting down.
GAGAGGAGACGAGAGGCTAGAATGGCGAGGGCGGGAGGAACGTGAGGACAACGAGATCAGCATTGGCTGCAACTAGGGCAGCGAGGGCGGTGGAGGTGGCGGGGGCGGCTAATGGACTACAGTAAGAGATATGGTGTGAGTTGACAGTGGGCGTTTGGCGGCCTCAGACGAATTCCACTTCGCTCCACACCCGCGGAGTAGGTCCATCCGTCTTGGTGATGAATAATCCTTTATGTGCTTATTAGCCAATGTCAACATCTGAAAGGAGCCGCCTTGAGCGCAGTCAGCGTCACGAGACCCTTGCAACTATTATGAGCTGCCAATATTAGCTTGGTGGCACAGCGAAAAAGAAGGCTCGGAACAAATATCTTAACAATTTTTAGTGTGTTCTTAGCTTTTTGGTTAACTAATGTCGCTCTATTGTTATTGTTTCTATTAACTTCTATTGGCGAGATGTCAAATGACATTGACTTTCAGTTTGCATTTTTATTAATTTTGTTTCTGTAATTCAATGAGTACATTTGCGTGTACGTAAGTCACGTTGCTATTTTTGATATGTTATGTTCCAGCAAAATTTTTCGGTTTCCAGGTATTTGAATTTAAAGTTACATTGCATTAAATGGTTTTATGTAACTTTCAGTATTTTATTTTATTCATTTCGAACAAAACTATTTTTGTGCTATTTTGCACTACTTATTTTTGAAAGCCCAAGGATTATTCAAGAACGTTCATAAAAAACATTTCGTATTTTGTTTGTGTATAATGTTGGAACTTCATGATTGACTTAATGGAATATGTCGAGGAAATTCCCGACCTAGACCGTGCAAGTGACGTTTTTCGTAGCTTCAACTATAAATGATTAGTGAAATTTAACTTTAAGTGTATATATAGAAAAATTCAATAGAAAATAAAATTTGTAACATAAAGCGTATGCATTTTGAATATACTATCTCTACTGTTTTGAAGATATTGGAGCGCGATTACCAGAGAGCGTTATCTCATATACGTTTATTTCTTTTGGAGAGATCTTTTCCAGAGGAAGAAGACCCATTAAAATGTACAATATTGTTTGGAAGAAAGTATTTGTACGGACTACGGTAGATGGTGACTGAAATTGGCATACCTCCGATATTATTAATAAAATATTAAAATTATGAAGGACTCTGCGATGCATGTCACCAGAATATAAGATGTACAACTAAGCCTTTGCATACATTTTTGCTGAGTCTTTCCATTGTGGTAGCGTACTACCGTAATGATCACGAGTTCACCAATTCGACTCCCGGTCAGATCTTTTTTGTGACATATGAGGTATAAAGTTGCACGGGAAAATATTTGTTGCCCTGACACGTGTTTTATGTAAATCCAAACGTCCGACCACCGGAGGAAACTTAGAACTTCGTGAGAGATGTGACAAAACTTTACCATAAATTAATTTTCGCGAGAAAACGGAGTTGGTGTGAACCCAAAATACTGTTACTGAAACCTTAAATAATTTTTAGTATGTAGTGAAGTTGTAAAATATTCCAGTAATTCATTGCCCTTCTACATGTATATTAGGAAAAACGGCTGACGTTCTGCCCTTCATCTCCCTCTTTCTCCTCCCATCTCCGTTTCTCACTGTCTCTCTCACCCTGCCCCTGTCTGTCTCTGTGTGTCCCTGTCTCCGCCGCTCTCTATCTCTCTCATTCACATTTACTTGCAGATTTTGCATGTCTCTGAGCAGGTGAGGTAATATCGGGAAGCGCCGGACCAGCAAAAATGTAATAGAATGGTCAAGAAGATCTCGTTCTGTAGATTACGGTGTGATAAACATTTCCTTGAGGCCTTAGGCTTCACACTTTTAGTTTTAAAGGCCCTAGAACGCCTCGTTTAGAAGTTATTTAACGATATAGATTCAAAATGCTGCCGAGTGTGATGCGGGTTGCATTTGACGTGAATATGTAGTGGAATGGTGTAGTGGCGAATATGTAGCGCCATGTAGTGGACTGGCAATAGAATTAACCACACATATACCTTCTCGGTGAAAAAACACGTAGAATTGCTAACTTTCATAAAGATTGGTCCAACGGTGTTGGAGTTTTGCTCTTATATACATACCAAAATCCGATTTTACATATATAGAGGTGTCCGGGGAGGAAACGTCGAAACTTGGAAAATAAGTTCTTAAGACAATTTTAAGCATATTTTGTCTAATAAATTACGTCGATATTCCGAATGGTTGAGCCGCAATGAGCACTCAAAAGTTGGGTTGAAAAACTGATTTCTAGGTAAAAAATTACATTTTGGAAGCATAGAAACCACCCCAGAAGCATGTAAATGGTTTATTATTTACAAAAGAAATTAGTATATTTGCTCAGACTGAAAAATTAAGCGAGAAATAAAAAAAGCAGTCGAATTGTGTAAATTGGATGCTTCTTTATTTCTCGCTTAATTTTTCTTTCTGAAAGAATATATTAATTTCTTTTGTTAATAATAAACAATTTACATGTTTCTGGAGTTTTTCTATGCTTTTATAATGCAAATTTTTGCCAAGAACTCAAATTTTCAAACCAACCTTTGAGTGATTTTAACGGCTCAACCATTCGGAATATCCACGTAGTTTATTAGACAAAATATGCTTAGAATTGTCTTAAGAGCTTATTTTCTAAGTTTCGACGTTTCCTCCCCAGACAGCCAGTATAGATTGTACAAAATGGTTACACAAGTTAACTAGTGTATTTTTAAAGTATTTTCTGAATTAAAGCACTTGTTAATGTCTTATCAATTACTTCATAATTATAGATTAAATATTCGCTAAGTTCTTATTTAGTAATCTTAGCAATAATTACCTCAATTTCTGTTTTAATTAGTCTATAAATTCGGCCTTTGCTTTTTAGGACGTTTTGCCTCTGTGTGTCCCCTCTCTCACGGATCAGAAAAGGGGAATAAAACTGAATAGTAAGATTTCGGTACGCCGATGTCTAAAAGAGCTTTTATAAACGCTGTCAATCTGTCAGTAAGAGCACGCCCCGCCACTCTATTCATCCATTTGACTGACATTGTGTAAATATTATCGGTATTTCCTTTGAATCGATTTTCATGTGGAGCGTACGAAACGACGCAAGTTAAACGCTTGGCTTGCAGTTCTGATTTTCTTCGGCTCAAATTACTTTTCTATTCACTGTACCTGTCAATAATGAGTGAACGATGAAAGGATTGTTGACTCATTGAAAATTTTATCCGTTATCTTCCGGTCGTTCTATTCGTGTCTTAGATACCAGTTTTTGGATTGTGCTAGATCTGCAACTTTTCAAACACTATAATGTTTATTTCATGCGTCTACCTGGATACTTTTGAGAAAATATTTACCTTCTTGCAAATGTGCACGAAATATTTATAAATTTTCAAACCTGTCATATTTTTCATTAATGTTTACCGTCTTTGTAAACGTTTAATTGGAATATTAAACTTACGCGAAGGAGGGAAGTATATATGTTCACAAAATACAACGCACACAGACGACAGTTCTTTGTTCTGTATTATAATCTCAAGTTACTAGTCTTTTTGATAATTCATTCCAGGGTTTTCGTGAAGAGATGAAAATGATGTTTGAATGATGATGGAGCAATAGTGGAATGAGAGGCAGGTGAAATGGGTGGGTCCCCAGAGAATCTGCACAGATCTCGCTATTTCTACCACAAATTCCACATGAATCGAACAGGATTTTAACCCAGAGTTGAAGGTAAAAAGAAAAAATAGAAAGTCTGACCAACTACTGCGGACTCCAGTTTAACGGCAAAACTCAGATTCATATGAGAAATACAAATTAATCTAAAGTTCAATAGAATTTGTACATTACAGCATTAGTATGTGTATAACCCGCGGAGAACTAAGAAGGAGCAAGGGAGTGAGCAGATTTGTGCTATGTTGAGAATAGCGAGACGTGGAGAAGCGGGTGTGTGAAGTGAGATGGGGAAGAGTGAGATGGGGGAAGAGCGAGACAGAGAGAACCGAGAAGGAAAGGGGAAGGGAAGAGCGAGGTGGGGACGAGTAAGGACGGAATAAGCGATGTGGTGATGTACGAGGTAGAATGAAGCGAGGCGGGGAGGTGCAAGATTTGGAAGAACGAAGTAGGGAGGAGCGGGTGTGAAGGAGCGAGGCGAGAAGGAGCGAGGTGGGATGAACGAGGCGGGGATGCGCGAGGTGGGGATGAGCGAGGCGGGGATGAGCGAGGCGGGGAGGAGCGAGGCGGGGGGGAACGAGGCGAGGAGGAGCGAGGCGGGGAGGAGCGAGGCGGGGAGGAGCGAGGCGGTGAGGAGCGAGGTGGGGATGACCGAGGCGGGGAGGAGCGAAGCGGGGAGGAGCGAGGCGGGGAGGAGCGAGGTGGGGATGACCGAGGCGGGGAGGAGCGAGGCGGAGAGCAAGCTTGGTAGAATGAAGAAACGCGCCGAGAGAGATAGGAGAGAGGATCGTTGTACAGCGAAACGCAACGTGTGGGCGCGCAACCGTTTGAGAGGCGTACGTACGGAGACGGCGGCGGCGTGTGCAGCGAATTCAGGCGAGTGACGCCCTCCGGTCGTTGCCGCCGAGTGAAACGGCTCGTGGCAGATGTCCAGCGGCCTAATGAGAAATTAAGATGTTGGCCGGCCTTGACGAACTGCCGCATGTAATTTTACGGCAATTTTCTCTCGAGCGCCGTCGGGTTTCGCAGGCGGAAATAGCTTGCGAGGCGCCGCCCGCGACTTCGCCCCCGCCCTCGCCCTCGCCCTCACCCCTCCAACGACGCTAGCCGCCCTCGTCATCGCCCGGTCAGGCACCCAAATTGTCTCATTCACGGCCAATAATATCGTCATTTACTTAATTGTTCAAAGCAATTTAAAGAATCACCATGTTCGAATGTGAAGCATTTACAGAGCAGAAATGACATAAAGAAATGTTCTAAGTTTTTAACTCTTAGTATCTATACTATCAATTTATGAAGGCTTCAGACCTTCAGCCGTTCCCTTGAAATCCACGAAAGATTGGCAACTCATTTTCTTCTCCAGTTATATAAAGTCGTTCAATTTGGATGTATGTACTTGTAGTTTACAAATTCTTCCCTCTATGAAACCTCAAATAGTGATAAAAATCTCTTATGTATAATGATATGTTCAATCAATGTATTGTATCTTTGTGATGTAATTTATATATCGCAGTTTCTCGGAAGTATAAGTATGAACAATTTGTGTATTTAAGTAACTATTAGCTGATTTTTATCTCTACGATGCTCAATAACTACAATTCATTTCCAATTTGGATATGTAGCTCCATTGAAAATTTATTTCTAGCACTAGAAGGACCGAGTGTGTCAAAATGACACATTTGTGACACATAATACAATGTAGTGCTTGAGTTTTAAAAGTTAGAAAACTGGTTCTTTGTAAGTGCTTTCTTTAGTACATGAACTTCATATGCTGTAAAGCTCAATCCTGTGATTTTCATAGAATTGGAAAAAATCTTAGATATACCTAGAAGGACCGCCATGTGTCATATTGACACAATATACACTTCCAAGTCTTGATATTTAATTTTTGTATCATACTTCCGTTTCCCATTGGAAGTAGTATATCTCTGGTTTTCAGATTGATAAGACTATTGTTACCTTCTTGAAATTCAATGCATGACGATGATAACGATTCCGTTAGAAACTGCCGGATACATCCTATTCTTTTTGAATCCACAGTATGTGTTACAGATAACTTTCAATGTGCAAAACGTAATTGTAAGCCGTGAGTGTGTCTGTGAAACTTTGCGTAATGAGTACAGAAAAAGGAATAAATACTTCTTGAACTTTAAAATTTTACTAAAGAAAACAGTGAAGGTGGCAGTGACAGCAATGGAGACATCTCTGAGGAAGCAAATGACATGGGTGATGAAATCAAGGATTCTGGTATATATTCTAGTGAAGAAGTAGAAAAAGAACAAAAATAAATATCCAATATTATCCAAAAAGTAGGAAAAGCAGCAGTCAGAACTTAGTGAGTGAGGGGAGGAGGGGCTTGAACATGAACTGCGATTACTTTTTTCTTCTGTGTCACTGGCAGAAAAGCTGAATATGAATAAAATAGGTATAATGACAAGGAATCAGCAAGATCTGACACTTAAAAATCACACTTCAAAAATATCAAGGCAGTTTTGGCATAGTGAATTTTACAACTTTGGACAAACAAAACTTCAGTCAAGCTCTCACAGGTTATTATTGAAAAAAGAATACAAGTGTTCGAATCGTGAGCACCTTACATGACAGCATTAGCACAAAGAACTCTGGAGAAAAGAAGGCGATGTTTGTTTGTTTTTATAAAAGGAGAGGCGTAGATAGATACATTGCATCCGATGGTTCGTAAATATACAGCACGCCCAAGGAGGTGACGATGGCCAGTTCACATTCTATTGAAGATCCTAGATATACCAGCAGCAAATGCATAGATATTGTTCAAGAAAAATGCAAGAAAAACATCTACTTATAGATTGCAAATTATTCGCAAGATAGTAGATGAAGTATCGTCTGAAAATGTTAAATATTACCCTTCACTCTTGATAAAGAGCACTGTTACACCTAATTATATGAAAACGAAGCATTGCCAAAGAGAAAGCAAGTATAGCAACTCCTGTATGTTGTATGAGTTGAAAGTTTGTTTACGGAAAATGCTGTGAGAAAAAAAAACAGCATGCCTACACTGTTTAATTTTTTTTCTTCCTCCATTAATATAAACATTACATTTTCATAAACTAACAAATTATCATTAACGTTTTCATTCATTGCTCAGTATCTTCTCTATTATTTCAAGTTCTGTAAAGTTTCTACAATTTTGTAGCTTCAAACGTTTTGAAATATAATGTATTAAAATGTTCCAGAAATATGTGCATTTATTCATTTATTCACTTTACATTGCAGTACGTGAGAAAAATCTACAATATTAGCTTTCCATGTGCTCAGGAGATCATGTGTCAAAATGACACACAACGGTCCTTCTGGGTAGAACGAAATTCCGGTCCTTCTAGTGCTAGGAAGGAAACTATTACTAGAACGATCGTTCTAAAGCAGACCTGCACAACGCCTGCTCCCGCGGGCATTCTGCACTTGCGGGCCGATCGCCTGCCCGCGGCAGAGCCGAAAGTGCAAGTAGTGGGGAGTACGAAGCTTTGTGGGGAGGGGAGAAGTCTGACGTTGCACGACGCGGCGCGTAGATTGAATGCCTGGGCGTCTAATAATGATCCATGCTTCAAAATTAAATGCCCATTTGTTTAAATGGATAATGTCTAATATTTCAAATTACCAGGGTCATAATTCACTGTTTACGTTCTGTGCACTTTAGTATATCCACCTTTGTATCCACCACTGTATGTATTTTCTTTTTCTAATTTTTTTAAAGAAAATAACATGCTCATTGTGACTCTTAAGCATTATTTTAAAGCAAGAGTTTTAAAATATATGCTTGTGTATAAGAAAAAAATATTCTTGAATTCTATCTAACAAAAAATTGCAATTTAATAATTGATTGTTCACCAGGAATGTTATACTCTCCAAATCATAGAAAAATGAACAAAATCATGAGAGCAATCTCTCACATCAAGATTGGTATAAAAATATAATATGTGGCAATTCCAAGAAGGGTAATGTTTAATAGCACATTTGTGACCATTTTTACTCATTATGAAACTGCTGAATAAAAGAGATCAACGAACAAACTTCTGTGACGATATGTTACGGACAATCATAAGATAATCATGGGTATTGGTTAAATAGAATGCAAAGGGTTTTATATTTTTATACGATGTCGTAAACGACTCTACACTCTTGTCAGAAATTAGAACAGAAAATAATCATGACATCTTTTAAGAACAACATGTTTTTGCTTTGTGAGAACCGTCTTATTCAATTAAACATAGTTAATAAAAATATTTTATTGCTGTCATCATCAAACAAGAACAAATCAGTATCAAAATTTTGTGTTTAGCACAACACTAAATTTGTGATTACATCGTAGCAAAGCGAATTACATTATAGGACCTACAAGCAATTATAATACTTGGTGTCGAAATCTAATATGTAGTTTCATATTTCGCCCTGTCATATACCGAGAACAAACATTTGCAATATAATACAAAAGACAATATTACTTGAACTGTATATGACCGTCATGTTCTTGCCGATTGCTCTTTAAATTTACGCGCTCTCTTTTGAATAGCACATTCTGATTGGTGGTCCCCACTCTTAGATTGAGTCTCATCCCCACCCTTCATCGATTTTCTCATATGCCCCCGAGTTGCCCGTACGCAGCTCCCGAGGTCAGTGAAAGTGCAAAATGCTGTGCAGGTCTGTTCTAAAGGGAAGCAGGGACAGCAAAGTGAGTTAGTCAAGTTAGCTCAAATTAAAAAACCTTGTCACATGATAATGTCAAATTTAGAAGAGAAGCCGTATTCAATGTTGGTAAAGAATGCAATTTTAAGTATCTGCATTTTCAATTTGCACACACTGTAGAATTCACTTTCATTTTTTCTACAAACACTTAAATTTGATTTTATCCAATTGAACGAAAAGAGCTCTTTCAAAATTTTGAAAAATTCTGTTTCATAATTAACATATAATATTGTGTACAATCTTTTCGCTGACATTTTAACGAAACGCAAAGTCTCTCACTATCTCCGCGTTGAATCTTTTGACACCAGCATTTGACCTTCATCTCCATACTTGACATTAGTAGTGCTGACGAACTCATTAATGTATAGTGAAGAGCCGTGGTAAGTGGTATGGGGATTAAACACTGGATTCCTAAACCCATGTTCGCGAGTTCAAACCCAGTTTGGAGCGGTGGAGTTTCAAAGGGTGGAAAATTCTAAGTGAATCATGTCACGCTTGTGGCGTGTAAACGAACCCCTGATAATTGACCGGCGTAATTAATTTCACCGATAATTCGCGTATTAACCAGATTTCGTATTCGCTGAGCCATGAAACGACACCAGTGATGGATAAATATTACTGAGACCGTTGATGTGTTGATTCAAACATGGAAATATGTGGCTAACATGGAAGTTAAGACGAAGTAACGATGTGCGTTCAAAGTGGTGTCTGCCAATTTCAAACTTACGAAACTATTCCCAATCATCAACTGTCGTCTTTCTTTGAGTTTGAGAAAATAAAAAAAATTGAAAATGCTTAGGTTTATGTCATGAATTCCTAAAAAATATCCATTTCACACTTGAAGAATATTTAGCTCATTTGGATCGATTAGACTATGTATTAATTTGGGAGAAAATCGTCTGAACGGTTTAGACGCTAGAATTATATTGATCACAGAGACACGATTGGGCAGATGGACGGACAGACGGAATGACACTGAGAACGAGACAAACGGACGGAGAGACGGACGGGCAAACGGTCGGACAGTCGGACGGACGGACAGACAGACGGAGAGTCGGACAGACAGACAGTCATGCAGACGAACGGGCAAACAGACGTGTTGCCGTCAATCGATTTTTCAGCATCGAGGACCCACAAAATATGAATTGCGACTACACATTGTGTTGCAGGATGTAATTTCCTATATATGAGAACCCGTTTTCTTTACCAGAGTCATGCAATAAGATTTTTTTCTGTTAAAAAAATCGCCGATTTTGGCCACATCATTACAATACTTTCTCTGTATTACGTAAGTACTTGATAATACGAGAAAGTAAAATTCGTCTTTTGCCGAACAACTCTTCACTCTTCTCACCTTTGGGGATCTTGCGCCTTCCTATATGTGTACCAGTAGCGGTAAATATCAAATGAAACGCACGCGCCTAGCACGACGCTGTGGCGCCAGAGCCGTAAAGCGAGTATCCGCCTGTGTCCCTTTCGCACTGTACAACCGGGAAGCTGATGTAAGTTAGTGTAGTTGTGTAGTTGTACGTTGGAATGTATATATACGTATTACCCTCGGAACAGTGTTATGGCTAACCTTTAGTGTAATTCTTTAAAAGATGTTTGAGAGTGCGTTATTACACAGATGGCGATTGGGGGCTACGGAGTTTTTGCGAGTATTTCTTTTATGGTTTATTTGGCTTGATGTGATATAATCTCAATTTTCTGATAGTGGTGTGGGGTTTGACAGATAATCTGTATAAAAACCATTTCTTTGCCTGTTTTTGGAAAAATTTCACTTCCAAAATTCGTCGTCTCCAATTGTTACAAAAGATTATCCTCCGAGATGCAACACATGCACAATGGCATATTCCTAGCGACCAACTTCATAAAGGGCTTAGAATCAATCCAGTCATTATGGCAACGACAGTACGGGCATCTTCTTCTCTTCACGACTTCCTCCATTCGAAATACGCTCTCACTATTCCTTTGTAATAGACAGTATCGATTCTGCGAAACTTAGGAAACCCTTTCCAATTCACCGATTTCCACTTCACTATTTGGCAGATGATTTACCTCCAATTGATTGCTCTGCACTTCACCCGACTTTAAATTAACCTGCATTATCCTCCTTAACAATGCTTGCTTCCCAACCCTCAAATAATTTCCATTATGGTTCATTGCATTTCGCTTCTCTATTATACTTTCCAAATGCATAAATGAAACTCATATATATTTCTGCAGAGTAAAATTTAAAGATCTGCTTGGCGGAGCGAAATATACCATCTCATTGTACAATACAATATTGGGCGTCTGTCACAATAACTATAATCAGAGTACATCGTCCTAATTATAGCTAATATACAGTAAGTATTTTGCAGAATACATTTCCTGAACAAATACTGAAAATCAACGACGATGATCATATTGTATAAGTGCTTACGAAGTAATATTATTGAATATAAACTTTTCGTTACTCCATGGCGTCACAGATTTTTAAATTGATTCACAGTGAAGTTTCACAACACATCCGAACGGATTTCACAAAGAATGCAACAGATGTTTTCACGAAACGATTTTAGGGTATTATGGGTGCTTTTAAAATGCACTACGTCACCCCTCCAAACTTCCCAACTCTATAGCCCGAGTCATGGGCCGGCAAAGGACTAGTTTCTAAAACCGGGCTCTCGACAACGACATCAAGAGCCGAAGTTGCAGCCGTGAAACGCGGGGTCGTGGCGGGGCAAGCCTTGGTTGCGACAGCCCGCATTACGCCGACGTTGCGCCCCGTGAAACGCCTCTGTGCCTTTGCATCTGCGGGGAGATACAGCGCTCGGTTCGAGGAGGAGGAAACGCTAGACGCGCCACTCGCTATCTCCCTGCCCCGCCCCGCCCCTCCTGCCCGCTTCGCTTCGTGCCGCTCCGCACCGCTTCCTTGACCCGCATCAACGGCGCGTGCCGTCGCCCCCGCCTGCGAGCGCGAGGAGGCCTCGCCGAGGCGTTTGTCTCCCCGCCGCGCCGGCCTCGCTCCGGAGGCGAGGTCCAGGGAGCAGCGTGTCGCTTCAAAAGGGGGACGCAAAAGAGAATTTAGCTCAAAGTGTACGTGAGGCCTGCACAGCATTTTGCACTTTGACTGTCCTCGAGAGCCGCGCGCGAGCAACTGTAGTGCAAACGCGGGCCGCTTGGATGGGTGGAGATAAGACTCGTTCTAGAAGTGGGACCGCCAATGAGAATGTCCGAACCGCGTGAATTGAAAGAACAATTGCGAGAATTGACGGACTATTTACGTACAGTTCAAATATCATTACCTTTTATTTTGGAACTGTTTCTTGTCGATGTATGACAATATGGAGTATCAACCTGAAAGGAATTATACCTACAAATTTGACTTGGATACCAGTGTAATAATTGCTTGTAGGGCTGATTATATAATTTGCTTGCTACGATGTAATCACAAATTTTCCGTGCTACTAATTACACCACTGTAATACTGAATCTTTTTTGTTTGATGATGACAGTAATAAATTAGTTTTCATTAATTATGTTTAATTTATTGAGACGGTTGTATCAAAGATAAAAAATCTTATTATTAAAAACCATGATTATTTTCTGCCCTAATTTCAGCCATGAGTATACTATACTAGAAATATGTTTACTACATATTTTTAATATCAAATCAACAAACACTATTTATTCATCGTTTACATTGTATAGAAATATTAAGCCCTTTGCATTCTATTTAAAAATATCCATGATAATCTTATGATCACCCGCAACATATCGTTGATATCTTTTATTCAGGCTCATAATGGGGGAAATGGTCATAAATATATGTGCTGCCGAACATTACCCTTCTTGGAATTGTCTGTATTTTATTTTTATGTCAATCTCGATGTGAGAAACCGCTCTCAATGAACTCCGTTTTGCTATCATGTAGAGATTATAACATTCTTGGTGAAAAATCAATTATTAACTTGTAAAATTTTGTTAGCTAAAAATTACATAATACATTTTTAAAAGAGGCCACGGATGTAAAATATTGTTTATGCGTTACAATGAGAATAAAGTAAAAAATAAAAATATGTTGATTCATAGAAGTGCACAGAAGAATATAAACAGTGAAACACGGCCCTTGAAGCTAGAAATACGGTATATTGTCCATTTAAATGAGTGGGCAAATCATTTCACAGCGCAGATCATTGCATTAGACACCCAGGCATTCAATCTATGTGCCTGTAAGACCCCGCTCCGGCTTCTCCCCTCCCAGTAAAGCTGCCTTCTCCCCACTACTTGCACTTTCTTAGTTCTCACGAGCAGACGGCTGACTTCTAAGTGCAGAATGCCCGCGGGAGCAGGCGTTGTGCAGACCTGGTGTACGTGAAATTATATCTTTATTTTTCGTTTTGTGTTTGACTTTCTGGTGTACTGCATATGTAGTGTAGAGAAAGTTTGGTACTGTTGAATCGAAAAACGGAGGGTTTTCGGCAGAAACATTCGTTTTGTAGGTACGTGATACCGTAAAAGTAGATGATTAGAGAGTAGGTTTTCCGGCTGGAGTCAGTAGTTAGTTGGGTGTTTGGGAGATGCCGCATCCTAGGCACAGGTATCAACGTTTAAGCCACTATTCTGTGATCTTCGCCCTGAGGATGGTAGCAGAATGATAGATTACGTTGGCATCTGTGCCTAGGATGCGGCGTTTCCCGGACAGCCAAGTAGCTACTGGATAATTATTGTTTCTGCATGTACTACAAAGTTGTATATTACTTGCTCTAAAACGTTGTATCTTCAGAATCCATGGTTTATGGGTCCTTGATACTGAAATCTTTGTTTACGGCAAAACGTCTATTCGTCTGTCTCCCAGTCCGTGTGAGAAAAACGGTCGTGTCTAAATCGTAGGTAGGATTTTCACCAAAATTGATATTTCTCAGTCGATCTGGCTGATGTCAATTCTTATTGACTTTGAAACGGATGTAATTTTAAAGGGTAGCTTGCATCAAGTCTCAAGGTCATATTCAATGTTTTCTCAAAAATGATTCAAAAGTTATGGAATAGACTTTTTAAACAATAAAGTAGGCTTATGAAAATGGCGCGGGTTTGATGTTTTGAAGTCTTTTAATTTTCTAAAATTGCAAAACTTTAAACTTTGTTGTGTGTCTTTCTATGCTACCTTACTGAATATAGAGATATCTTTTGAATTAAATCTGTTTAAAATAAGATATTTAAATGAAGTCAAGTAGATTTTTTAAAAATATGAATAGTTTTGTGTAATTTTGCGTGAAATAAAGATTTAAAAACAAGATTTTTCTCAAACAACGGCTCCAAATGTTTTCTTTAAATTTTTTCTGGGATAGAGCAAAAGACGCTTTAAAATAGCGCAGTTCTTATTTTTGTTTGAACTCTCTGAATTTTTGATACTTGCAAGAGTTATTTGTGATTTAGTGTGAGAAAGCATGCTTAGTTTTATCTTTACTAGTTCAACAATTCAACAAGGTTTTTTAAATTTAAATTTATGTTCACCTCAAATTCCGTACTCAATTGAACGTACGTGGTGTTAAGAATTAGGGTTTATTGTACTTTTTCAATTAGAAACATAGTCTTTGAAACACCAAACATTAGAAACATAGCAGTTGAAGGACCGGAAATGAGAATGATTTGATGTATTGGATTGGATGAAAGAAGAAAAGATGTTTGTGCACAATTCATTGTCTGTAATTGGATAAAAATATTGACTATCCGAATCGTCTCAGAACAGCAACTGCTGTGGCTGTTGCGTTTATGATCAGAAGGTCCTAGGGCTCGAATTCCGACGCTAGCGGATTTTGGATGTATCTCAATAGCAAGCAATTTATCTTCTGTCTGGTGGAGAATTTTCGCTGCCAGTTGCTCTCAGGCTCTCCTGTTTTCTCCAATCAAAACGAGGCGAATACCGGAGCACCTTGACAAATGAAACGCGGATTATCAGCGATATTTTATTTCTTATTCTTGCTCCCTTTCACAATTATTTGAACTTCAATTTATATTTACTATACTACCACGCACTGCATAACACTAGAGGAAGATAAAACCTTGCCCCGATTTGAGCAGTTCCCCAGTGACGGACATACTTGAAAGGGAAGCAGACGAGGAAATTGGCACCGCCTGGAAGCAAACGAAGAAATCGACAACGTACCTCACGAGAAAAACACCGCCACCTCCCTGATATAACATGCTCTCCCCTTACGGGATTACTAATCTTTATCCCCTCCCTTTCCATGCCCCCATACACACACATACACACACACACACAAACATAAATGCATAACATAACCACGCATTTCAGAGGAACGGTCTGGAGTTAAGAGCTTGACCCGGCTGTGACGTTGTTCTACTGGCGGTAATCCCTGAAGAAATGCAAGGAACTCGACATTCAGGTCGTCGGGTCGGCGCCGGAAGGGAACGCCACCACCTCTCCAGATATTACAACAAACACTGCATTTACACATCTAATGACCATAGCAGTTGACACACCCGGACACCTGAAGTAATCAATCTGTCAAGAAAACTATTATTTCGTAGAAGACTATATGTTCGAGGGATATGTGCATGAATGAAAAGTATCTTCTGAGTAGTTATATTCTAGGAGTTAAATATTTCAGAAAATTGGCTTGGTAGAATTACGTTTTGTTGATTATTTTAAAGACTGATATCAGCATTCTAGCAATTAATAATACATGTGTTGTCACTTACATGTCTTATATCCGAAAACAGGTTAAAATAAAACATTAAAATAATAGCTCTCAATTTACGTGAATCACTTGAAGGCTGGAAAGATTTAGAAATCGCTGTTGCATGTCATTTGGAATCATCAACCAACCTCCCATTGCGCACTCTTCGTTTCATTTGTCACTTCTTCGGATTTACATATTGCTGTTTTGACACCGTGTCAAAACGATGGGCTTGCACTCTTTCTCCATTAATCTTTCGACTGACACGGGAAATTCCAGAAATAACACAGTGCAGTAAATATATGCAGTTACCTCTGCAAATGAAGATAATGTCGAAAATGAAAGAAACTGGGTACTTTTCCTTAATTTACAAGTTATAAGTAATTGCATTTTCAGTACGACATTATTATCCTTCATATTTAAGAAAAATGTAAGAATCAAAACGTCCTAATCATTACAAAGTGAGATTTCCAAAAGAAAGCATTCGGAGTATATTTGGCGTTTCTTTTCATTACGGATTCACATTATAATATCATAATTTGCAACAGAAGTGTTTTAATTTATTGGTAAGTCATAAAAACGATGAAAATTTGAAATTGAACGATATTGAGAGAATCTTTTCATTTTGATTTTCGTGGTCAAATATTGCAATCGCATTTACGGGCTGAACATTACTCCTAGATCATTTATATTAACTTCATGAAGAAGTTCATGAGATATTTTTGCCATGAGTCTCATCAATTACCCTAACTAGAAAATATTTAAATCATATGAGGGTAGGAACAAAAGGTGACATTTCCATTTTTGGCTCGACTCGTTTTTTTCTCTATCCGACTCAGAAGGTTGAATTTCATTGATATCTGTAAATATTATGTTCAAAAAGTGATTAATTTCATAAAACAATCAACCTGAAAAGCCGCTTCCGGATCAAATGTGACATTTCCATCCAACCACAGTACCTGCCTTTTCCATCCTACCTGTCAATCGTGTATTTGGTCGTATAGAAAAGGACCTCAGTAAAATCACGATATTTACCAGTAAAGAACATTATCAAGAAATAACATCCCAGCATGGTAAAGTACTCTTCTTACGTAAAGATTGAAAATACTACGATATTAAAAGCCTTGATAAATATTTTAGAAAAGTTGATGGCATACAATGATGATGGCAAAAGTTGATGACGTACATGCATACAAAAGAAACTTATTAAAAATAAAATTAAAGCAGTTGTGAAAACTTTTCAAAACTGTATATTTCAAAGTGCAGATGAAGAAAAGGGTAAAAACCTATTAAAGAAGAAAACCAACTTTAACAATGTAAATTAATTGGAGAAAGAATTAGGCCATTTTATGAAATGTGCCAAAAAGTAGAACGTAGAATGTTTACTGGTGAAACAGTTTGGGCAAAAAGGAGCCCTCATTAAAATGGTATTGTTAAGTTTTATATGAAACAAATTGTACTGAGAACAATGATGAAGGTAATGAAAATGCTGAGTGCGATTGTTTAGAATCTGCTTGTGGAGAATTACATGTTTAATAAACATAATGTTATATATATTATATTTTTTTTATTTTCTTACTCAGAGTTTCGTAAAGTAATTTTTTTTTATTCTGTGAGTGTCAAAAGGTGACATTTTACAAGCCTATTGAATCAAATGGTGACATTTACTTGGTATTGGGTCAAAAGGTGTAATTTGATAAATATTTTATTTTATATTGCCTTAATTTCAAAACCTACGAAGATAGTTTTAAATGGGTTGAAATCCATCTATTGACTGACACATTTATATGGTAAAAACCATAAAATAATTGCACAAATAAACCAAATATTGTTTTCCCCAATTTACTGAAGAAACTAAAAAGTGTAAATGTCACCTTTTTGTTCCTCACCTCCTCATATATTGATGACGAGACGAAGTAATGATATTCCTTAGTCATACCAAAAGAAATATCTCATAATGATTTAAGAGCGCTTGGGACAATCGGTTTTCCAAAGGAATCTTCGTTTTCGAAAAAAACTAGGTTTCTTCTCTAATTGAGGGTGTTCAATTCAGATACACTGCCCTTCATTGAAACATGTACTATATCCGCTCTGCCTTGAGGTTTAGTAGAGGCGAGTATCAATATGTCTCTATGCAGCGACCGTGGCATCTGTTTATTGGGATCTATTCAACTAGAGAACGAATCCCACTGGGAGTGACTATAAATTTAAACAATTTAAATATACTTGTTAGTTTTTGTATTTAATTAGATATAACTTAATATGTAATCTTTTTTCTGAAGTATATTAGTGCTGCTTCATATGAATTGATTTTCCTACAATTTCAATGACAGAGACACCCGGGATTTAACATCTGTGAAGTCACATTCATTTCCCTACCTGAAGTACGTAATCGCACCAATAGTTCTTTGACACCAACGATAAGCAATATTTTTCGTTGATTATACATTTCTTAATTAATGAAAAAACTCGAAAGACCAGTTATTCTATTTGTTTTTAACTAATAGTGGAATAAAAATTAAATTCAAAACCTATTTTCTAATCTATGGATAGGTGTAATGAAATTAAATATCATAAACTATTAATGTAGTAATAATGATAATAATAATAATTATAATAACAATAACAAAAATAATGAAGATTGTGGCTATGGCAAGGCTCAGACCATAAGCCCCGCTCTTCCACCCCAGTTGGTGAGATTATGATAAAATTGAATTAACCGGAATTTTATTTTGCCCAAGTTTTTGTGAAATCTACTTTACTTGTGTTAAACATCTTCGACGTTTTCCAACAAAGTTTTGCCCAAGTTTTCGTAATACTAATACATTTTCGTTCAGTTGAAAATGGTGCGTTCAAAGTCGCCCGTCTGCACGCCAGTCACTTCATCGCGTGTTCTTCCGAAACATTTCGAAATAGTTCATTATGAATCCTTATTAATACGACTCCAAAATACGAGCATTGGACCAAAAAAAGTTTACAAGATCAACTCAGTGATAAAGAAAACGAGAAACACGATGCAATTGAAGAATATTCTCATACCATGAAACGAAACTTTTTAGATGTCTGTAACGAATAAATTAAATTTCAATTATTTCTTATGAGAAATACTGCTTTAGTTTTTGAACATTTGATGTACGTGAGACTTTTGATTGGTATAATTACGAAGAACGAGCTTGCACTGTTTGAATTACATTAATTGTAAATGATGCTAACAGAAAAACAGTACATCTAAAAGCATATATTATTTCAGAGAGCTCAAGAAGACGAAAACGGGAAGATGCGCTTTCAAATATGGAATATTATTTCAGGTGAGTGATAGTTGGAAATCGGCGTTTCTGCTTACAAGAGTCGTTCTTCCGCACCTCCCCTTAACCCGTGTGCTCTGCACTGGATTGCAGTATGTGACGCCAACGGTGTCCGTGCGCAGCCAATGACGCAGTGCCCCCTCCCCTCGCCACTCACTCTGGTGCGCGCGTTCACCACCGGTTGGATTTCCCGCGCCCTTGAAATAGCGGGCGACCTGCGCGCATCTGTGGACGAGGGTGTGTTGTCGCAGGTAGAGTTAGGGGTGGAGGTGAGGAATCAAGTGAATTCGTTTGACGGATTGATTAGTGATTCCGGGCGCGTCGACTGTTACGGCAGTCCCGTATGTGTTTATGGTAAGAAATGGCGGTAATTTCCCCCACTAGATGGCAAAATCCGTCGCCGACTTACACGTCGACTTTCGGGGTTTTCCCAATCCAGGTATTTCCCACCATCGGAATGTCGCCTCAGCCGAGACAAGCTCGTAGCTCTCGACCGCTTTCCCGACATTTGTGGTAGTGTTGTGCATGAAAGTGGAAGTGTGTGTAAGAAGAGGATGAGGATAGGACAAGGAAGAAAAGATCGCGCGCGGTCCGTGGCCCGTTTGTTAGGGTGATGCTCCTGAGGTGGAGGTGGAGGTGGAGAAGGGTATACTACTGGTGGTGGAGAAAAAGGTGGAAATGAAGGCGGAATGGAGAAGTAGATTTGGGCGAAAGCTGCAGGGAAGAGAGCGGTGTAGTTTCTAGGGTTGTGGAGGTGAGGTGTAGTTAAAAAAAGGGATCTGCAGTAATTTGGTAGCTGAAAATTTTCTACTCATTATTGAGTAAACATTGGGTCATGACCTATTGATTTTCGTTAATTAACCTATAAGATGATATCTAAAATACTACCGATTCTATTGTGCAACAAATTTATCAATTTCTTTAAGAAATGTACCTTAAAACGATTTGTTCCCGTCTGCTACAATCGTGTATGCTTGGATCCAATTACATTTGCAAAGAGCTATTTATTCTCTGAGGAGAGTAATATCAAACAACAAAAATGGTCGAGCTGAACTAGCAATATGAAATGTTGAAGTGTTTCAAACGTTCTGAGCTTCACTCAAATTTATTTTTCCGAATACAAATAAACTTGCAATGAAAACGTAAATACAATTTTCTAAGTAATGTTATTCATGAAAACGTATTGTGAATTTTTCTGTATCCTATTTTATATGAACTTTTAATAACTGTTACAGTGTCAGGATCGAAGAATTCGAAAAATACTCGTATTCATAAAATACCTCTAGGCTTTACAGGAATACTCCTTTTGGATGCGATACATCAATAATTGGAAATTGTGTTCAATAAATTAAGTTGAATTACAAACAAATGTTCGCCTAAGGACACGCAGCAAAAATCGATACCCGGGGCGGGGTTCGAGGAAGCGACATTTCTGTCTCTATCCGCCTGTCTCTTCCGTTGACGTCTATCCAGGCCGGCATTCCATTGATAACTGAACCGACAAGGCAAGAACAAGCCAAAATGACCTTCGTTGGGTTTTCTTCTCAACAAGCGCTTTGGGAACGGCTTACTAACCAGAAGTCAGGGAAGGTAAAGTAATGAAAACCATCGCGTATTGTTCAGAGAGTTTGTTCGTCGCTTTCAGTGGGGCGCTAAACCTGCGACTACTTATCACGAGCGCGATCTTTAACGACTTGGGCCAGCGAACACTGAATTGAACTTCGCCTGGCTAGAGAGACCAGAATGTCTTGAGATTGCATTACAGTGCAGAAGAGAAACCGAAATGAGCCATCTGCGGAGGCCAGAGTGGTGGTCGCTGAGTGAGAGAGGGAGGGGAGAAAGAGAGGAGGGATGGGGAGAAGAGAGAAACGAAAGGAGGAGGTGCGGGGGTGGGAGCGATGTGAGGTGAACGTACGCCTTTACACGTGGACAGCTTTGGGGAGGGGAGGCGGGGAAGAGTAATGCCCCGGTCTCCACTGACACCTCCGTTTTGTTGCCGCTGTCAAAGCAGCCAGCGGCTCGATTTTCGGGACAGGCGGGTGACACGGTGGCTGGGTGTGCGATGACGAAACGACGCCCAGAAAGAACGGAGGTCCGTGGTGAATGAACTCTTCAGAAAGCCAGACAGTGAGTCCCATGGTGCATTGTGCTACCGAGAGAATAACACATGAAATGAATCGAGCTTAGTTGTTAAAATACTACATGCAGAGCAAATGAAAATATCGACAATAAGAAATTACAAATAAAAGTATTAATGTGCCTATTTTCAATTCCTGGTTTGTTATCTTAAATTTGCGAACATTTTCATCTCTTGAGTAGAACGACAATTTTCTTGCTTAGCGCCTTATTAAAGTCATAAGTTAGAGCCAAAAAAACATTCTTCCCGTTCCACAAGGGCCATATTCATTCCCGTTTTTGGGCCATATTTTGCAGAAAAACAAAATTAAAAAGAAAAATCATGAAAAATGCATTGTGAAATTTTGATAGAGAACACACACAGCTACCGAATTTCCACTGCACAATCACAAAAGCAGAGAGTGAGCCATCTGTAACGGTTCATAAACCTTTACAATAATTAATATAGGTAGTACTTGATGCAATTAATTATTTATCCCCAACCTGGGCGAGTTAGATATATTCGTGCCTACAAATTCACGTAAGTAGACAAATATTTACTTTGGCAAAATGGCCGCCATATTCATAGGGCTAATTTATTCGGCAAGTTCCAAAAATATCAATTGCGTGTAACGTGCACACCCCATATCTTAGTATTTATAACAAAATCTATCTGTTTACATACAAATTGCAAGCTATTACCTATTACATTAAATCGAAATTTTGATCACAGATCCGCAATGACTTCTATACTGACTCGGTCTGTGTCCCATTACACTAGATTTATATTTGTTATGGGTCCGTGTAGTCATCCCTATACAGGTAACAAAATAATATTATAGTTTATTTTGGAAGCCTGAATCTATCATATTTTATTTCCCCTGTCATTTGACTTCTACTACCTACTGGAAAGAAAATAACACAGATTTCACAATATTGCCGAATCGTAATGTCGGCAGCTATTTATTACTTTATCGATTCTCTTCTAGCCGTTTTAATGCTAAGCGAATCCACTCCTCGTTCTGATACACAGAACATAAGAGCAAAATACATCTATAAATCCATCTGACATAAAACAAATTATCTTAACAAGGAAAAATCAACATATCACTCACACATTCAAACATATTTTATGTACAATACCATTCACGCGAGTGTACTCTATAAAAGTGGAAATTTTGCAATGGCCATTTTTTTGCTTTATTCTTAACATTTACCCACAATCTTCGCCTTGCTGTACATATTATTATGATGAATATTTGGCCCTTTTCTGGTATCGTTCAGCTGGCCTCGAAGTGGCGTCCGCAACCATTGCCAAAGCAACATACAAGTCCACGCCTAATTCCATACAATTTTTTTTCGATTCCGAAGATCCAAAATCAAAAACACTTCCGGATTAATGTTTCACCAATTAGAACATCATTTTTCGAAAATCTTTAAACTTTTTATAACATTTCTAATGAGTCAACAAACTCAAATTCCTGCATGATATTGCCTGTCCGAAATCACACACTCATCTCCATCTTATGCATTGTTGCATACCTTTGCTGAACCGCGCAGTTTGAAACAAAGGACAACTGTTCTCTTTTGTCAACCCGCTGTACTTTTATACTTTCTATTTACAAATGCCTTTATTTCTCATATTTTTCTTGTTGTAATAATTTCTAAATAATATCCAAATAATAACATTAATAACTTTTCTCTTTTCAAATTCAAGGTATTGTTGAATTATTAAATGTTTACGTGATCGCTCATCACATGTCAAACAAATTCAATTGTCTTTGCCTAATATGGGAACATTTTCTTAAATTAAATGTTTCGTTACTCCAAAATAATATAGAAATTGTACGACTGTTTATTTAGTAAATGTTCTCTATTTATTTATTTTTCACTGGTCAGCTAACAGCACCGTTTCTTAGATTTTTTAAGAAATAAATAGCTCTTTCTACCTTCACCCTAGCACCTTCAACACTTTCGTTTCTGTAAATGTAAATTCCATAAAATTTTGTCCAATTTATATATTACTGGGACACGTCCGAAAGGACTATCACTCATGACACGCGTAACGTGCAGAAAAAGGAAATTTGTTAGAATAGACAATCAATCTTTAATTCGTAACTTGCGTATATTTATCTCTAAAAATAAATCAGTAATCGTTTTCATCTTCATAAGAGTGTAACGTAAATGACATTACGCGAAAAAAGACCTATGCTCAATTCCAGACACGACGTACTGAATAAAAATATCTGATGCTGGGAAATGCGACAATTCGAATACATTAAAGAACGCTATGTTCCTGGTAGGTAGAATTCAAAATACAATAATAAATAAGAATTAACATTACAAAATACAATATCACGCTATTCTTGTCAAACAAATTCGTATATGATAAAAGTCAACGTTTTTGCATCCTATGTTACCGGCATTTTACATTTGAAAAGCACGTTAAGTCACATAATTTAATTCAGTACCTACCACGAATTTCTTTCGCAATTGTAATAAAAGATACAAACGAGATAAGAAACGACTGTACTAAATGGACGAAACCGACGACGAAAATGATGAACTTTGAGGACACACATGAATAACAGAGTTCAATTCTCAATGGGTGAAACCTGATATTTCATAACTCATTCTTAGCTACTGAATGCGCGTGGGATCGGATCGCGTGGAGTCGGAGCGTGTGAGGGTCGGAACGCGTGGGGTCGGAACGCGTGGGGTCGGAACGCGTGGGGTCGAACCGGTGGGGTCGGAACGCGTCGGCTCCCTTCGAGTGAAATGTCGAGTCGTATCGACTCGAGACGAATCAGGTACTGGAGGGTCGGATGTCGGATAGAAGCCGGCCGTAGCCGGTTTCACCATCCTCTCTAGCAAAGGAGGTTGTGCGTAACTCTGGGAAGCTGGAGCCTGGCGATCGGAGGCGGCGTGAGCCAGGACAAAGGAGCATCCCGCGTTGGCTGCGGCGGCGGCGCTCCTCCCAGCCCTGCCGGCGCGCGATACGTCAGGCGACACCGGAGCTTTGTTTCGCGCGACGGCGGCAGCCTCACCGCGC
This sequence comes from Acheta domesticus, assembly GCA_031308135.1. Classification (NCBI taxonomy): domain Eukaryota; kingdom Metazoa; phylum Arthropoda; class Insecta; order Orthoptera; family Gryllidae; genus Acheta; species Acheta domesticus. The sequence continues at coordinate 124,433,928 of JAHLJT010004567.1, read as the reverse complement.
CTTTTCACGCCTCTTCCCTCCTCTTCCCGCCCTTCCACATCCGCTCTCTCCCTCTCGTTCCACCTTGCCGCGTTTTGCACCTCCAGGCCTGGCTTCACTTCGCTCTCTCCCCATCCGCCGATTGCGTTTCGCCACGTACTTGCCACATGCCTTGGAGGCACGATCCTCGCCGTCTCCTAGCCGTACCTAACGCCCTGCTAATCATTGCCACTTCCCATCTCTTCGCACCCCACCAGTCCCCATCTCTCATACGCCACTCAACGCAATTGTATGCCACCACGCCACACCATGGCTCGCCCTGTGGCGCGGTGCCCAGCGCTCGCGTTTGGTGTCCGCGCGACGGCGCGGCGCTGCCAGGGCGATAAAGTGACGCCAAAGAGGAAGGCGCGGGTCCAGGATGTGCTACAGTGCGTCTCATTGTCAGTTGTGGAAACTCGAGCTATGAGTTTCTGAAGTTCCCTCGCGTCAGTGGTCAAGCATTAAATACATTTATCGACTCTCCGTCTCAGAAAAAAAACATACTTTGTATGTAAATTACCTTATATTTTGCTCAAAATCACTTTAAAAAATATTATACCTAGTTCACAAATGGTGACCTTTTTTTGCTAAGGTCGCATTAAATACTAGGTCATTAGCGGATTATTGTATTTAACGTTTTGGTACGAGGATTAAACGATAGGATGGCGATGGCGATGATAGGGAGTGAAAGGAAGAACACATACAACCATGCCCGAAGCGGGACTTCAACCCGCAACCTCTCGGTCCGAGATAACTACGGCACTACTACCTCAGCAATTTTTCCCGTTTGTAAGACATTTAGGTTTTGATAAATTACTCAGGGTCAGAGATTGTCGTAGCATTTGTGGTAGGTTCTTAAAATAAAATGCAAAGATTCAGTGATGTGAGTTAAAAATCAAAGTTATATTTGAATCTAAGAAAACAAACACGTGCGCTATCCAGGGGCCTCAACTTTTGGGAAAATGAAAATAACTTATTTTCTTCAAAATGTATTATGTTTTATTCACTCTAAAAATGTGATTCATACATTATGATGTTTATTCATACATTCTTAAAGTAATCCTTATGGTATTTTTGGTTTACAGCTAATGAATATATCGTCATGCAAATGAAAGTGTTTCGGAATTCGAACCTTTTAGTATGCCATCGGGGTTTCAACACTGAAGAAAGCATATTTTAAAGAATTACTTACGCTTTTCGACAAAATCAATAAAAGAAAAAGAAAAACAAATAATTAAAGATTAAAGTAAAATAATTATTCTTAAAAGTGTTACCAACTTTTCTATTATATGAAAATTAGTTCTCTTCCTCTCCACTTCACAGCTCTCCCACGTTCACAGCACTTTTTCTTACAACCAGTCTGGACCTACAACTAGTGCAGGAACAAATTGCCCTTTGCAGTTTACATATTCTGCTCACTTAATTCTAATTGTCTTGATTTTATTCTTTTTCCACTCACTTTCATTTGTTCTCTTACGACCTGAAACCTGTTCTCTTTCCATACTATTAGTTTAATACCATACAAAATGGATAACTTTCAACTTTATTGCAAACTGAAATTTCGAAAATATGCGCTTTGAACCCAACCTGCTTTACAACGAAAGGAGACAATGGAAATGACATAACAACTAAGTGGACACAACAATCAAATGAAGGCAGGTAGAAAAAAATGAGCGTCAAAGATAATATACGAACGTTTTTTATCTGCGAAAACTCCACCAACCGAGCAAACAAAAAGGTGTCCCGGACATCCAACGTTCTTGTTTGCCACTAAGAGTAAAATATCTCCTTACAGACATCACAGAGGCCCAGAAAACGAATATTTATATATAAATCAGTTGGTCCATCATAGACAGAAACGGAAAATATTAATTACAACGAATCTTTATGCATGAAGTTATGTGTTTATGTATTAAGAATCGTTTCCCGCCTTTAACTCAAAACACTAAAAAATGTCACAACGAACTTTTGTGTTTGCTCCGATTCATTTCTTTATCTCTCGTCTTTTTATTTGGGTAATATTTGTAACCAAGGCAATAGAACGCGAATGAACAAATTTCTAATTTTAGAGAGTAATTTTTCAAAAAACGAAGATGGTCACAGCCTTAATTTTTCCCTTGCTTTTACGCATAGCAGTGTAGTTACTTTACATAAAATATCAGTGATAAGTAGTGGCCACTTAACACACTTATACACTTATAAAAATTAAAATTTTGGTTTTAAAAGTTCGAAGTATGTTTTGTATTATTCTGTCGCGTTTCCCAAGCAAACATTTTAGAATGAAACATGAGAGGAATAATTTTAAGGATATTGTACAAATCCAAGGCAATAATGCACATTGAAGATTTATTATGGTGTTTTGTTGACCTAATCATTCCCTGATTTAATTTTCACAATGGGAGATAATTTAAAACATTACTAAACGTTATGTTTACGTCAGATTTGCATCCATATTTTAGTTCTTTCGGCAAATTTCTTCATTTGGATATCACAAATAAAAGTTTCATTATTGTTTTTCTGGTTAACTTTTATTCAATGTCAAAACAGAATTTGGTGAAATTATGTCAAGAGGGTAAAATATTAATAGGTTTGTGGATTATTGTATCTTTTAATTATAATGTTAAGTTGTTAATATTTTTTATTACATTACATGGCACAACGTTTCAAAGACATGTGTCTTCTTCGTTAGGTACTTCAGATTATCTTAATTTGTTTTAAACTTACTTAAGGCTAAAATCAGAATTGAGTATTGTTTAATTTCATTAAGATTGAATTATACACAGAAGTAAATATGTTACATTTAACGTTTGAATTTATAGTTTTGTTTACCTTTATAAATAAAGTTTCGGATGTAATTCTGGCACTTCTTCCACGCTCACGCTCGAGAATGTTTGGAATCTTCCTAACTAAACAATGCAATTATGTTTCAAAAAAGAAATTTTCCGACTTAAATGAAACATTGTTGTAAATTTTGAAGACTTCAGAAAATATTTCTTAAGATCAGCGTGGAATCCAAACATGCGAGAATAACAGGAACATTTTGATATAGATAATCTCCCTAAGGCAGCAAAATAATAAAAAATGTGATAGAATACGATTCCTAAATGTTAATATGATTAATCCACCAACAAACTTTGAGTCAAGAAGATATGAAGGTCGTAAAAACAATCTACCTTCTCTTTCCCTTCTCCTCTCTCTCGCTCTTCCTCCCTCTCTCAATCTAAATGTAATCTATTAATAAACAGACCGCAGTTTCCCGACTAGTCACTCAATATGCAGGCCGTTTCTATTCTAAGCCGCTCATAGAACGGGAAAGATAAGAGCGAAAATTAAAGATTAAAGAACTTCACACACGAAGAAAATCGTTTAATAAATTGCATCCTGTCTTTAAGCCCCTCCGAAGTAAGGCTTCTCTGAGTTTCACGTTCTCGCGATTCCTTCTGGTGCCCTACTTCGCAGAACTATCTCTTTAAAATTCTTCGGAACGGGTCCAGGAATTCCGGTGACACAGCCTGCGCGCAGATATTCTTCTCTTTCCCACATTGGCACCCCACAAACTCCACGGGTGCACATCCTCCGCCCGTAAGGTCGAGCAAAAACGATTCTGTTTATACCGGCCACGTCAGTTTCATACGCACGATAGCAACATCTGAGTCACAGGAAAAGAAACGAACATTTTACTCTGGCCATTTATATCTATTTCACGTTTATCGCTGCGACAAACAGTGAGCTTATTAAAAAAAATCAAAATGCAGTATAATATAGAATTTGTTTTGTTTTCTTTGTCACCTGGCGACTGTCAAAGCAGCAATATTCCGATGTTGAATGAAAGTGGGCTTTAGTGACTGTGGCTCGTAGATCTTGCGGCTATTGCAGTGGCTAATTTCTTACTTTATGTTTCTTGCGGCTGTGCGGTGTGTCTATTAACTGGGAGCGAGAAGTTGTTGAGCTGGTCGCACTGTTTACTACCGTTGCCATATTCATTTATCATCCGGTTCGTCCCTCACTCCTCTATCCCCTCGCACTGGCCATAGCCTCAGCGGGTTTTGCGAAGGCTGTACACCTCGCCCGTCTTTTATTGACGGTCTTATGAAAAGAGGAAAGTAGACCACGCAAAATCTTTTATTTTGTTAAGATTTACTTTTTTGTTTTTCTTCTTTCCCATTATTTATTGTAACATTTAACTATAAAAACAAAACTGGTTTAAAAATAATTGTATTAACTCAAACGACTCATAAACACCTAATGAATATATTTAATTACACACAAAACAATTACTTTATTAACAATCAAGTTATGGTTTCATGGTGTTATTTATCTATTGTGAAACTAGACGGCCGCTAGGACAGTCTTTTTGTGGTGCTCAGTACATCGGTATATTTATAAAAAGTATATAAGAAAACAATATCAAATTTAGGAAGTACAATATCAAAATAACGGAAAAAAATAATAATAACAATATTTGGATATATCAGAAAGTATTAGCTAGACCATCTCATCTATATAAGTTTTGCAAAATACTTTCCAAACTTACGAGTGTATTAAAACTTCTGAGTCAATAAATAAATTATGTAATTTCAGATTTATTATCTCTCGATTCACACCACTGTAACATGGATATCATAATGTTTCGCTTTTAATTGCAGCAAATGCCTGAATATTATAAATCTTTAATGATTTTAAGCAACTTCAAGTCTTTACAATGAATTACAAATAATATTTTGTCTCGGTAAGAATTAAGAAAAAACACGGAAAATTATTATAAATACTGAGAAAGTGATTATAAATTAAGAGAAAAGTGTGATCAAAACTACAGAAAATGAATTTTCAAAAAATAGCATGAACTTAATCAAGAACAACAGATAAAGTGATCTCGTATAACACTGCAATAAATTAAATATTTTAACAGAAACAGTCTTTACGAATTCTGTAAAAACAAGTACATATACATAAAGAACCGTTGAAATATATTATACAGTTATTTGCCTAAATTTAATATTTACAATGAGCTATTTCAACGCAACAAATAATTGCATTAGGGGCGGCTTCTTACTTGGAGGTTTGATATCGCGCGATGTCTGCCGTGTCGTGGGAAGAGATGAACTTAGTATGGGAATTCAGTTGGTGAATACAGCATGAGTAGGTGCAATAACACAATCAAATATTTCCTTTTTTTATCAAAATCGAAATTGTTTAATTGTTTTTGCATTTTTCTCGAGTTTTTGGTATCTAACAAAACCGTAGACACCTTTCATAACGTCGGAAGCTGCAGATTTCTTCCAATTTACACCCGCATTAGAAATTAGTATTACAGATGTTCGTGAACTTTCTATGAAATAATTTGGTAATCTTCTTTGTCAAAACCTGAACGCCTACGTTTTCATTTGAAAAATTAATGATTGTATATTCCATATGTTGTTTATAATATTGTGTACGTGTATTGTGCTTTACTAATTTTCTTGTTTTTTTTCTTGCCAAAATACTGCCTCACAAGAATCATTAGGTTTTTAGTATTTTGGTTGTATTCATACTTCAGAGAAAGCTACCTCGTCAAGAAATGATTAATGTGTTGACATTGAAGAAGTATATTAATATCTATTCTTATTTGTGTGATACTGAGATTTAACTTACACGATTAAATATTAGCTTATTTATAATTTCTACTGCGGTACATTTCCTTAGACGGGAATATAAATGGAACATTCTAAAAGGTTTCGTAATACAATAGGAACACTAGAGGAAATCAAGATGGATGCATTTTTATAAACTGGTTAATTATTATATCTCGAAGAAATTTATTTAACTTCCGTAAACGTTGAAGATTATAACTAATTTTTTCGTCTATTCTTAATTTAATTGTCATTCATTACTTTCATTCTGAGGAATATTTTCATATTTACTTTCAACCTGACATGTGAAGATAACAATGATTGCATTTATTGTGATTTGTGCTTCACGACAGTTTAAAACATAGAGAATGCATTTTTATTTATAACTTTAAATTCACGACACGAACGCTTTCGAATTTACAACGGAAAAAAGGCAAGAGAAAAGTGTCTGCAGGAACAATAATCCTCTAATCTCGGTCGTTAGATGTGGAAGTCGGTTTATGCGCGACACGCCGTAGACGTTTAAAACTCTCTGCCATCCGATGCGTGTGAAGTATGGCACTCGGCCAGAAAGTTTCTCAAGCATCTTGGTGGAAGAAATAGAGAAAAATGAGAGGAGACGGGGCAACAAGCCCAACCACTTAGAGCAGAAGGACACGAATCTACTCGTAGAAGGCGGCGTTCGGAAAATAATATTAGGTCGTTTCAAACAAAGAGTAGTTAAGAAAAAAAAACATAATTTAGCCTCTTTTGACGTTTCACTGTCTTACAAACCAGCCTCTTTATTCACATAGTTCAAGTCTGCGATAGTTTCTCGTTGGGAAAGAGCAGTACATTAAATGTAAATAAACTGTAGTGCTTAGAATTTATGTTTTACTAAAAAAATTATCGTTTTGAGGTTATCAGGGTACTGTAGAAATAACGACGAAAAGTGCTGATTTTGAGTTATTTAGTGCACTTAAGATAGCTTTAGCACTTAATCGCACATTTCTCGCTGTTCCGTTACGTCTGGTATTAGGTAAAATTCGGTATGATTATGGATTAAGTCAAGATATAACCAAAAAAAGTACAAACTGTGTTTTCAATATCAATAAAATTTCTATGGTAACATTTTCAGCAAACTTCAATCTCACATTCATTAACATTTTTATTGTTTAAAACCATTATAACATGATTATGCTCTTCAAACATTACAGCTTCAGGATGGTTATTCCCCTAAAAGCTACCTGTAAATTACGGTAATTAACGTTCTGGAGGACAAATGTGCCTAACGATAATAAACTAGTGGTGCTACAGAATGGCTCAGACTTTCACTTATTAGTTTTCTATTTCCTTGGGCCTTCGCTAGCTTTTCGGAATTGCCACATACTCTTGCCAGCTGCCATCTATTACCGCCAAAAGAACATTTTTTTATCATTATCCTAATTTTTCGGCTTCCTATTGGTAGAATGGAATTATTAATTTTAGAATATTAAAGAACACAAAAACCTAGTCATAAATGACAATTTTCTTTTTAAAATTTTGTGCCGTTTTAAAGAAAATTGCGTTTTAGCGCTAACTAAAAATGCGAAATTTGAAGCTCTTTTCCACAGAACATTTTTGAGTTTTCAAAATACTTAATTTGAAGTTATTTGAAGCACTTATACTAAAAAATATAATAATTTTTACAAATTGCTGTAAATGTGCATATCAAAGATGTGAGGGATCTTTCAAAACATTACATTTGTGTAATTTAAAAAAAAACAAAATTAACTCCTCAAAATAAACTTTACGTCTTATTAAAGAGTGCAATTAGCACTATCCGATCGAAAAATTTAAGCATTTTTTAGCCATTAATGAGAAATTGGCGTTTGAACGTTTGTGAAAATGCGGAAATTTGAGCAAGTTTTCACAGAAAACGGTTGTCTTCGAGAAACGTTACTTGACACTATTTAAAACAACTGTACTCATAAATATAATAATGACAACATATAGCTGCTAATTTAAATATTAACGATGCGAGAGACACGTCAAAAAATTACATTTTTGCAATTTTTGAAAAAAAAAAGAATACAGCAATATGGTGTTTATGTCATCTCATAGAGCACATTTAGTACTATCCCTACCAAACGTTTAAAGAAAAAATATTTACCCACTTTTGAGAAAATCTAGTTTTTGTAATTTTTTAAAATTGCACATATTGCACGCAATGTTGCTCGAAATCTACTCAAAATTTTCAAAACAATGTTCATGACCTTAAAGAAAGAACTCACTATGAAGAACAAATTTAATTTGAAGGAAAATTTCTATCTTGCTGTTTTGTAATTGGAGAAAGACGTCGAAAAAATTCAAATTTTCACATATTTCGAAAATTCAGAGTTATCTGTAAAAATCGGACCTATGCCACCTTAATAAGAGCATTTTACTCTGTTTTTACAATAAATTTAAAGAAAAAATTTGGAGCCGTTTTTGAGAAATTTTTGAAAATATCCGGATGGCTTCATGTAAAGTACCCCCAAATTTTATAGAATCTTTTTCAAAATCTGAAAGCTTCGATTCAAACCAGATCGAGCGGGGAATATCCATTTTGGATGAAATCATACCTATGGTTTAGGAGTTAGTAGTGTTCACTGACGGACGAGCAGACGGACGGACAGACGGACGGATAGACGGACGTGTTCCTTTCAATTGGTTTTTCGGTATCACGGACTTACGAAACAAGGATTCTGGCAACACCATGTGTTAGAGGATTTTTTTTCTTAATTTTGCAACCGAATTTATCCACTTTTTCGTTATCAGCGCCCGGCAAGGAATTTTTTTCTGCCGAAAATTTGCCGTTTTTTGCGCAGTATTACATATCTTTCCCTATATTACGTATATTACTCCGTATATACGTACGTATACGGGAAAGTAAAAAGGGGTAAAGTTTCTAAATTAGGAATCCGTGATATTTAAATACAGTAATCGATATCGGCCTCAATCATTATTTTGGAGGAAACGTAGCTAGTTTACAAATGGAAAGGAATGTATGTTCTTATTCAGACGCATGTTTCAATTCATTTTATTAAAAATGTATACTTCCGTTAAATTTAAAGGAGTCATCTATTATTTTTTCTCTCAAAGGCGTTGTCACATCATTACAGATGATCGTCCAGGCTTCCCCATTTTTGGTATTTATTAACCACTGTGCGAAGAGGCAGTTGTGGTTGGGGGCGAGCGGGAGGATGGTGGGTGGGAGGTGGGATGGGGAAAGGGGTGGGTTGGCGGGAGAAGCAGAAAGGAAGGAACGCGGGCCCCAAGCGCAGCCGCGAGTGCCGGCGGGGGCGGCCATATTTCAGGCGGCTTTTATTCGCGCCTTCTGTTCTCTGACAGGGCCGCCCCCTCCTGCGGGGAAGGCTGGTGGAGGGCTCGGCCGGATACGGCGGCGGATCAACGTAGCACCACCGCCTCCTTTCACTCGCTTACGTCGTTGTATTATGGCAGTATTAATACATTTATTTACTACATTATTTTTTAATATAGCCTCGCGGCTAGCTCTTGGTCAACGTGCTCGCTTTCCACTACGCGGCCGTGGGTTCGATTCGCGGTCGAGGCAAATTTAGTGTGCGTTTTCCGTGCAATGTCCCAGTATATGTTGCTGTGTGACGATCAGAAAATTCACTTCTCGGGTTGAGAAAACCGGATTACGGCGTGGGGATGTCTACGTGCTAACCACACGTACCCCCTTAACTCGTGGCCGTGAGGCAGGGAAAGGTCGCCGGTAGGCTTGAGCCCGTTCACGGGCAGTCGCGCCAAGTGCATACATACATTTTTTTAAATATAGGCATCCCTAATTTTATGCAGGGTGAGCGTTAATTGTACCGACAAGTCATTTAGTCTCTTATCATTATTTGAAGAAATTTGCTGCAATTGATTTCCTGTCGAAAATATTCGTTTTGGAGAAAACCTAGTTTCTTTCCTCCTTTCGCAATTCAAACATTCCACGCATTACCAGGACGCGTGCTGCATTGAGGGGTAGCGATAAGTTTCGGCGCGGCGGTCCACACCCCTACGGCAGGGGAGGAACCCGCACGTCTCGAGGAAGGAAATTCTGAGGTCACGGGGTAGAAGTTCGTAAGTCAATTTGCGGCGAAATGGGGTTAAGCACTGAAACTACAAGTTAAGTATCTATATTTTATTTTAGTAAAACGACCGAATTCACATTGCTGTCTAAACGAAAAAAAAGCGTTGGTTAATATAGCTCAATCGGCTTAATATAGTTTAAGGCTCAGTAATGTATCCCTTGTTAATCCAACCTAAGATTTTTGACTTAAGAACTTTTACTCCGTGACCACAGAATTCGTGCCCCCGCTCTGCCGACCTCAACCCTCCAGCGCATTGCGCGTCCCTACAGTACACATTAAATTAAGCTGCGAGCCCAGAAGTAGCAGAAAGGTCTAGTTTTCGCGGAAACGAAACTTTTTGACGGAATACCGATTGAATTAAACTTTCTTAAACGCAAGAAAGCTTGCTTTAATACAAATTTCTTAAATACAAGTAAAATATTGTAAAGATGAAAATATACATTATTTTTAGGAATAATAAACAGACACCAGGGTATTTTTGTGATTCTGTTTGCCTCGATTTTACAGGAACTTGTGTTTATTGTACGAGCATGCTAAGGCGAAGGATGCTTGTTTTATTCCCCTGAAAGGTAAGGCTGTTTTCATTATGTAGCTTGTGGCGTGTTAGATTTTTCGTATTACCACATATTCCGCTTGAATATCCCCTCATCAGCAACCATTCATTTATCTTTCATTTCACTTTTCATTGTCATTCAGAGTATTTAATTATGGTATCAGGAAGAGAAATGTAAAAGTCTCCTCTACTGTCAACGATGATAAATTATTGTGGCACTTATTATCATCATGTGACACTAATTAAAAGACTAGTTATAAATAACCTGCTTTCTAAAAGTTAACAACCCAACCGTTGTAATGTAATAAAATACATTTATGTATAAATGGAAGGAATAAACAGTAGAAGGCAAGGTGATGGATGTTCCTATTTGCTTATGCAAGTGGATCATATAGAATAAGATAGAGACGTTGAGGAAAACTTGAGGTGTGAAATGCAATTTCTAAAAAGAGTTAATCATGTCAAGACAATTTGGATTAAATCAATAGCGAGGCTTCAATAACCAACTGAATATTTTCATATTTGGTCGAAAATCGAAAAAAAAAACAAAAACAAAGTACGTTAAACGTACGTGAGTAGACTGGAAGATTTTAGCAAACCAAAATGTGTGATGAAATCAAACTAGGAGAGAAAAGAGATTTTAGGAAAACTGGTAAACAAGAAAAAAATTAGATAACTATTTGCGAGAAACGAATTTTGTACTTTTATATAGTCTTTTTTAAGTTATTTAATATACAATGTGAATGGTCCGTGTCGTGCTTATGTGTTCAGCAGTGAAAACACGTATACAATAATTCCGCAACCTCCGTGACATGTCTTAAAATATGAGATGAAAATATCTGGAAGATAAGTTTGTTTTCAGGAAAATACCAGAAGTCTGGCAACTTGACATTTTACTTCATATTCAATTTTTCAACACAATGTGAGGTGGTATTTACGGATGTTAGAATACTTTTTGGATTTGTTTAATTTTCATGGATCATTCGAAGGTGTCCTTTACTATTACAATGAGGCGTTACCGAATAATTTACGAATATATAAACGTCTTGTTGCAGTAGCATACTGCAATTGCAGCAAACACCAAACGACTTTGGTGTTTGCAACTTTCTGAATTTACATTGGACAAATTATGTTTTTTAGGTAGTTTGTCACGTACAAAGGTCTGTTCGTAGGCATTGAGAATTCGTACAAACTCTGCACTAAAAATATCCGTTTTTCGTTCAACACGTATTTGTCATTTTGGTTACGTATTGTCTCTCTGCCTTCATTTGCTGGTCTGCAGTACGTAAATCTGTGGTAATGAGCCTAACATACGGTTGTCATTTGCGACTACTTAATTCAAATACGAGTAATGAAGCTCATCGTTTGCGACTGCCTACACGAACTTCTCCAGCGCAATGTGTCTTCAGTTACGGCGGCGTTGCTGTATGATTACCTAGGCCACACCTCCTTGACTTTCGCTGCCGCGACCGAGATTCCCCGAGCCCCCGCGCCGCCAGCGCCGCCAGCGCCCCGAGCGGCGCCGCCGGAGGACGGAAATAACCGCGGCGCTGCGGCCGGGCGGGCGGCCGGGCGGGCGGCTGGCACGGTCACCTGGTGGGAGCGGGGAGAATCCGCCGCCGTCGGAATTGCATCTTTACTCATTTAGCTGATGCCCAGTGCTGCTTTTGCTCTGAGAAATACATTGGTCAAACTTTTTGTTATTAAATATTTGTGTGCTCTCTGAATCTGAACCAGTGAAATTTTCGCTGATTCAATCAGTGAGAGCCGAAGTCACTGATATCTTTCAGTCGAAATGTGTAGTTTCACTGACAATCAGCGAATATGCGAAACTTTTCATAATGACCGCCAGCATTTTTACTGGTCGTCAGTGGTAAAAGTGCCGCACCACCATCGCTCACTGATAGTTCAGTCGATCACGTGCTAGCTGTTTTCACAGATTTTTACTGATTCAAACAGTGAAGTTTCACTGATTCAAAAAGTGGACCCGATTTTCACTGATTTGTTCAGTTCAATTCACTGATTGTCAGTGGTAGGAGTTGTAACTGCCACCATCAGTGAATACTCACTCAGTCAGTAGTTTTTCACTGATTCAGACTGAGAAAGTGATTACAGCATACAAAGCCGCTTTACAGAACTAATTAGACACAGAAATACAAAAAATAAGAGGGAGGCTGACCCCACTGAGCTACCTATTAGGGAGAAACGCTTGGAGTTACAGACGGTGATTTGTGAAGTGTAAGGGATTAAGGGGCTTAAGATGTGGAGGAGTTAGAAAATGAGTTATGGGGGACGAATTTACCTTTTGGGGAATCTGGAAGGGGTGCAGTTTACATACGGGTTAGTGGCTTTTACTAGCGAGTATATTGGTTGGAAAGGGAGGTTAAGAAGCTTGTAAAGATTCTGTAGGAGAGGTGGGCGATGTGTTGGGCGACTAGAGGAAATGTCAGGTCTCTCTGAATTTGTGCATTTGAAAAGTACCACGGGGCGTCTAAAGCTGCCTGCGGATGACTTTATTTTGTAGGGTTGGGATGCACTTTATTGTGGAAGGGATTGTGAAACCTGGAACACGCAATCAAAGTCGTGAAGTAAAAAAAATATATTCGGAGAAAATATGTTATTACTGAAGTAAAATATAGTCTCATCACAGTATCTGATCTAATGATATACTAGCGTCTGAGATGTATGAAAGAAGGGAGAAATTACGATGGACGGCAACGTCAGATATCGGTTTATTTAATTAAGGTCGTCGAATAAATGTTATTTATTTGATTCACTTAATTAATTTATTTAAAACAATTAGCATTAGTGCAAAAGCTGTGTTTGATTCAATATTAAAATTGCAAACAACCTAAATCGAAATGCAGTTGGTACAATACCGGTATCTTTCATATAATGCAGTATGAATTTTAATTATATCTGCAAACCGCGGATTGGAAATGGAGCAAAAGCGTTCACATAAAATGTGCCCATAAATGCAGCGTTGCCACGATATGTGGCTGTACGTGTAAGTAACGATACCATTCTTATTAACTTTTATCATGTCGGCATTTTACCTGAAATAATGTCGTAAAAACTTTGTCTCGAAGTATGTTGCTTGTACATCAGTTAAAATGACAAGTTTTCGACCTTCCACGTCCTGTACCAACTTGCGAAGGCTCGAAAAACAGTTTTTTCTTACCTTATTTCGGGGTTTTCTGTTTAACGCTTTATCCGTAAGTTCCTGAAGAAAAATTATTCAAACAAATTTCAAAGATGATAAAATTTCATGAAAGTTATGTATAAATATTTCTGTGTAAACCAATTACCGAGCGAGCTATAACTTTGCAACAGAAGTTAATTTGTCTTTTCTGCATATTGTGTGCAAAAACACTCATGCTTATGATATTACTGTATAATCAACTTATAATAAATGCTATTGTTATTACATGCAACAGTATTACTTACCTCATCGTCGTTACCTCATTGTAAATTGTCTCATAAGTGTACCTATTACCGAAAATATTACTACATAAAAATGATGTATGTATGTATGCGTGTGCTCGTCTTTCAGCACAACTCTTTAAAATGGGAACAATGTCATTTCCACAAAATTTGGTATACATTATTACTGGAAAATTACAATGAGAAAATCAATACTCTGATGGTGAGATACCCTTTGAGGAGCGGTTGGGAACAGAGTGACATTTACAAACAAAATCATTATGCCATCCGCAATGCACATACCCTGTGTAATGTGCTCTGAGTGGCCAGAGTGGGCGAGACGGGCAGAGTTGTTTAATAGATGGTTACGTTAAATAAAAACACAGTTCACACAAGCCCGGTTTCCGCTCTGGGGCACCCGCCCCCCGGCCGAAAATTCCATCAAAACGTAAAGACAAACAAAAAACACCCAAGACAAAAAACAGAAAAAAGGAGATGGAAAAGCAGTAGAAATGGCGGTCAAGTACCACATATTCTCTCTCGTTCTCATAAGCGGAAAAGGCTACACGAGACTGGGTCCAACGAAAATCCCATTCATGTAGAACGTGCTGGAGACAAAGGGAACTCGATATTCTGGAAGTCAGTATCCCTCGCTGCAAGCCATAACACTGATAGAATTTTTCGTATATGCGCTATCGTTTGGGGACTTTCCAGATATCAGCAATCGGATCGTATTATATTGTTCGCCGGTCTTTGCTGAACGTTTACCAGCGTGATCGCGCGAATTTGATATTACGTCTGGGCACGAAGCTTGGTGACAGGTGGTATTGAGTTACAAATCCATCGAACAGTGTCGAAACAGAAATCCTTACTATACTTTTTTACGAATGTACTGGACCCAAAGTTCCCGCAACGGAGTAAGCATACATTGCGATCATACCGCCGATAACGAATTCAGCTGTATTACCATTTACCAAATGTTGCTGTCTGTTGGCCTCTCTCTTGAGGTAATTTAAATAACAACTTTAAGTCAAACACAAATCAAATATATTATTCATGAATTCATGTAACCAGAATCAATTGGCGAGTGTTATTTCCTCCGCTTGGGCGGATATCTCGTACTTTACTTGAGAACCACCGATTAATTTGATTGAAGTACCTTCTCCAAATTTTCACCAAACTTCAAAAATCCTGAAGTCGTTAGGATTTTGAAGCCAATATGTCACGATAGTATTTCCAGGCCTTCCTTCAAGCGTCCATTCTCTCGCGATCTGTATCCAATCTCTCTCAACAAATTCGCGTCCATAAGAACCGCGACATCCCTCAATTATTCTTTCCTACGGGTTCATACAACTCGTACCAAATTTTATATTTTCGTTTCGTAACATTTTTCTAGCCCACTCACGTGAAAGAATCCTAGCATCAACACGCATTGAACTTTGCATTGGCAGCCTTCCCTCTACGATCCATTTCCCTTCCTGTATTAGAAAGATTGACTCATCCCTGGCGACATTTAAGAGTCTGAATGCTGCTCTGATCACTCGAAGGCCTATTAGTGACAAAGAAATTCGTTATCACATCCTCCTCTTACAATGCGCTCAAATTGCTCAAACTTGATTGACACAATAGAGTTGATGGAACGAATAGTTGGTGCTTAGAATGTTGATTCTGGATGTCTGATCTGGACTCCAGTAAAACGTGCAATACAACTGGATGCCGGCCGACGTTTTATAGGTGAATTCGGAATACTCTAGTATTATTATTATACTCTAGTAGATTCTCTTAGTATTATACTCTAGTAGATTAATATTTACATGTTACATAAAGTTTTATATCGAGATCTATCAGGCTAATCTTTCTGGTAATGGAAGATTAGCTAGATTGACTATTCACTATTTGACTAGACGACACTCGGTCAAATGATGTAAAAACAATTATCCACAATTGGAGCTGTCAAAGCAAAATAAAAAGTGGCAGTAATGACAACGGTGACGGTGATGCCTAGAGTGGCGGTGATGCCAAGGTGGCTGTGTTGCCAACGGTGGCTGTGATGCCAACCGTAGCAGTGATGCCAAAATGGGGTGATAATAAGGGTGGTAATAATGTCAAGGGGGCGATGAAGCGGATGGTGGCGATGTTACACAGGGAACCGGTGATACCAAAATGGTTATATTGTCAATGGTGCCTATAATTCCAGCCGTGGCAGTGATGCCAAGGATAATAAGGATGGTGATGTCAAGGTTGGCGGTGATACACAGAGTACGGGTGATTCCACGATGGCTATATTGCCAATGGTGGCTGTAATGCCAACCGTAGCTGTAATGTCAAGAATGGGGGTGATACTAAGGGTGGTGGTGATGCCATGGGTGTTGGTGATACCAAGGGTGGATGTGATAAAAATGGTGGGGATGATGCCAAAATGGCTATGTTGCTAACGGTTGCTGTGATGGCAAGGGTGACAGTAAAGCTTGCTTGCTTGATTAGTGATGCCGGGCGCATAAACTGCTAAGGTCATTTATCCCGTAAATATAACGCATGTGTTCGTTCTCTTCCTCCGATGGATGGCGAGATCCATCTTCTGCGGTTTTCCCCAACCACGTATCTTTCACCAGCGGGGCACCGTTCTAGCCAGGGCAAGCTTTAAGTCTCAAGACTGGTCTCCCGATATATTTCGAACGCTTAAGGGTAAGTAAGGAGTGTGGATAGGACACGGAATAGAAGGAAATGATCAGCGCGCGGTCCATGGCTCGTGTGCTAGGGTACGGCTCCGTTATTCGCCTGGTGTTTTTCGGAGAATCCACAAAACAACTACAGGTCAGAGCAGCGTACCGCTAGAATAGTCCTCCAGACAGCGGCGGAATTCGATCTAGCTATGAAGCTAGGCACTTGCAGTGACATCCTTGATGCCCTGAGCCATCTTTCCGGGTGGGGTAATGCCAAAGGTGGCGGTGATACCGATAGGGGAATGGATGATGACAACGGTAGAAGTAATGGCAACTGCGGCAACGCGATAGACGCCGACTGAGGCGAGGGCGCGGAGGTGGTGGCGGCTGGGCGTGGCGTGTCGGGGGGGGGGGCGGGGGAAGGGGCGGGGTCGCGGGCGCCGCGCCCGCTGGCACGCGCAGTGGAGCGTCGCGGCGCGTGGCGTCGCAGTGAGGCCGGCGGCCGCGACGCGGCACTGGTGTCGGCCGTTGCTCATCGGGGCGAAGAAAGCGAGCGTGATGCATGATCCCACCTCGTGGGTTAGTCACCCAGCGAAACCACTTGTATCACGGCCTCTAGGGGCCAGCACTGGTAGGCAGCTCGCGACTGCACTTCATCCCCTTCGCGATTATTACGTTCATGTTTTCAGATACTACGTAGGTTCTCTCGTCTTTGCAACGCTCGAGTTTATAACGCTTTTTGTAGATTTAATATGACACGTATATTGAAAAGATGGAATGTTTCACTTGCAGTATTATTTGTTCTGCAGATTCAATATTTGAACCAAATATCTGGTAGGCGTTCGCTCGCGGAATCTGTGCACTCTTCTGGCGTATCGGGGGAGTTGGACAACTGCACTGAATGCCGTCTCAAAAACATCGACTCTCCAACTGTCAATATGTAACTTCGTCATAAGGAACGTACTCGACGTTTTCTGGAAAAAGATAGTTTGAGTAGAGGATTTACCTCCCTACCGCAGATTCTCCAATCTTTGTTCCCCCTCGTGTCTCGCTCGCATTTTAATTGTCGTTGAGTGGACGTCTATCTCGTGAGAATTGTAAACAAAATAATTTATAAACTTGTGCTTAGATGTGACATACATATTCTTCTAAAGTTTTGGAATAAAATTTCTTGTTGCCGAGAGGGGAGGAGTCCAATTGCTTGGTAGACCGGCAAAATAAATGAATTTCTTCAGTTACGAGTTTAGAAAGTTTGCACAAAATCTGCAATATTTGCAATGTTAGGATATTTTAACTTTCCGATAACTTTTTAATATAAAATTTTATTTTCGAATGTTTCAAAATATTTATATAATGTAGTATAAAAATAAAACTAGATTAACTATTATTTATTCCCCATCGTTTTTGCTATTTTGAAGTATTTAAAAAATCATGAATAAGAATTTTCTTATTCAAAATTGTATTGTAATATTTTTATTGAATTAATGAAAATTTTATGCATAAATATTAATGATTATTAATAGAAATGCAGAATTACATTATTTAATATAAAATTTTGCAATGTTCACGGATGCAAAAATTGAAAACTTTTTTTTCAGAAATCTGTATGTATTTTAATTATATCATGCACATACTTTTTTCATGTTCTCTAGAGGCAAACATAAAAAAGAATTGTTTTATATTTCCAGATATTAAATAATTTTGATAACCGCTTATGATTTACCTATAGTTCATGCTTTAGTGATTTAAGACAAGAGGGGAGAAACTTTTCCCTGGCAGGGGAATTTATTCCTGTTATTAGGAAAGAAAGCAATTTTATGAACAGTAAAATTCCCCCTCTTTCCCACCTGTTCATTCGATCACTGTTATAGTACCATTAACTAAACAAGAAAATTGAAAACGATTGTTACATTCCTATTTATGTGTCCCAGCAGTGGAATACGTTTCCCAATTGTGTCGGCATTCTAGTCACAAACGCCAAAATGCACACGAGGAAACCACATTTATTCGCGCGGGCATTTCCAGGAACCATTTCTACGCATTCCCGCGTCGTGTGTTGCGCATTTCGCAGTGCTCGCCCGGCGGTTGATGACACATTCCACGCTTCATTGCACCACAACTGCAGCGCGCAGAGCAGGCCGTGCTCATGTTCTGCCACTGGGCATCAAGCGCGTGATCGAATTCCAACGCACTAGAGTCCTCCCCGACCAGTTCCCACCCCGCTCCCTCTCCGCTCCCTCCCCGCTCCCCCCATGCTCCCACCCCGCTCTCGCCCTACTTTCGCCCGCCGCTTTCTCGACCCGACCCGCTTCCGACTCGTCCTGATCCCGACCCGACCCACTCCCAACCCGATACGCTCCAGATTTGACCCGATCCGCTCCCGACCCGATTCACTCCCGACTCAATCCGCTCCCTCCCCTCTTCGGTTCGAGCTTCTCACCGTCTCGGTCGTGAAATGTGTATTATGAGAATGCCTTTCAGAGTGACAGTTACTGCTGAAGGGGAAGCTTTACTTTGATAATTGGAGTGAAAATACATGTCCTTCCAGAAGCATGTGACATTAATTGTGAGACTGAGCACGCTGTGCATCCTGAGATAAGTTAGAGCGTTGAAAAATAATCCTTCGAGGAATTTCGCAAGATATATTTTGACTCACAATGTAAAATAAGTTAGTTAAAAATTGATTGATTGATTACGAGTGATTCTGGGCGCGTTAACTGGTTAGGGCAATAGTCTCGTAAGTGTAAAGCATGTAATTTACTTGGGAGATGGAAATGATTTTTCCCCGCTGGATGGCGAGATCCGGAGCCGACCTACCGTCGGCGAGCGGGGTTTCTCCTCAACCCGTTATGTCTCATCAGCGGGGTATCGCGCCAGACGAGACAAGCTCTAAGATCCCGGCCAGTCTCCCGGCATCTATGGCAAGTGTGAGTAAGGGGTGAGGATAGGACTAAAATGGGAAGGAAAGATCGCGCGTGGCCCGTGGCCGGTTATGAGAGTCTAGACACTCGATTGGAAGATGGACAGAAGTACACACACGTATCTAAAATGTATCCTTTAATTGACTCTAGATCTACCACTAGTTTTGAAAGCCGAGTATTACTTTACAAATCAATTATTCAACCCATTCTAACCTACGCATGTCGAGTATGGGGAAGCGTAGCTCATAGTAACCTCCAAAAGTTAGTTGCATTCCAAAATAAGTTTCTAAGAAATACCCTCAAGGCACCATGAATTATTCCAAATCCCCATATTAATCGCAAGCTAAATATATTGCCATTAAATGAACACATTAACAAAATAGCTGACCATTTCTATCAAAATCTTTACTCTTCGCCCTGTTACACAATATTCAATTTGGGTCGCCGTGCATCAGGATCCCGTATTAAATCAAGGATATCCCCAACGATAGACTAAGACGATCGTAACTTTTGATTTTTACACCTTTCCTAGCGCTACCATAACTTCAACGTAAAACCTCGGACCAAGCCTTGAATCCTAAACAAATATTAGAACCTTACACCATGTTCACGTTGTAGGAATGAATACGTTCACCATGTAGGAATGAATACTCTTTGCTATGGATGGTCATATCCAAAACGTTATAATATAAAATGTATTGTTTTCAAACCCCTTGAGAGACAGAAATGTTGAACGAGAAAAAAAAAACACCCGTAACTATTAAGTTTTTTTGGTATTCAGGCCGACCCGATGGAATGACCTTACGTACAAAAGATGGCGAAAGTGTAAATGGAACATTTCAAGGCCAACTTTGACATAAGCAGGACCTAGAAATGAAACAAGAGCAAACCTAATGGAAGAGGAGCAAACACACGCACATTGAGAAGTTTCCGTTGAGTAGTGTAAAGAACAGCACGTAAAAACACATAAACAAAAATATCGTTGATGGTAAACATTTGCGAGTGTAGTACTTAGTAACGAGACTTATACATCTCACGTAAAATGAACTCGCACAAATATCCATTAAACATTTTGCATTGACTGATCGGCAGCAAGTTCGCACAGACGAAAATGAGTCGATTGTTATTTGTCATTTGCTGAATTTGGATATATAATAGATGCCCGGGAATTCAAAGAGAGACGGGGCTAGAGAACGGCCGAGAATACATGGTGGTGAGAACGGGAGATAATAAAGTGTGATACAGGATATAATGGAGGTTATCAATATTACCTAATATGATATGAATATGGAATGAACTTCAGTGGTTTACTATGGAACGGAATGGATCTGAACGAATGGAAATGCAGCAGGCAGTTAAAGACGACCAAAGAAAAATGATTATTTTAGACTTATTAAGTTTTGGTTCAACGTCAACGTGTAAGAACAAGTTTTGTAATTGTTTAACGGGGAAAGTAAATTCAATGCTAACATACCATGGCCATTGTAAAAGGGAATGCGCATCGGTATGAATGAGTTTTGAATATATTAAGTGTGAACGTGTTGGTAAATATTTTTATTTATGTTAAGGGTATACATATTAGTTTGTGTGTCATATCATGTTCTGTTATGCTAGTCAAGAGAGAGGGCAACGTCGCCAGGAGATCTTGTCACGAGTAAAGCACTGATGTTTAGCGGTGGTAGTTTTTGAAAAGAACATTTTTTGTGTTTTTTGAATTGGAAATAACAAGGGGACAATTCCGTACCTTGGTCCTATGATTGATGATAAATTTCCTGTTTAATGTACAGGAGGGGCTTCCGCCCTGACGACCCTAAATGAATTTCTAAGACGGTACAGAATACCACTTCCTAGCCTGGTTTATTCGTATTTATAAATACGAGAAGGGAGAGCGGGAGGCAAATATTATTATTGTATATAAATAAGGGGAGTGCAGGTATCGTCTCAGTATCCAGCACCGAGGGTCGTGAACCTCACGTAAAATGAACACGCAGAGTCATCCGAAGCGAGGCTGAACCGCGTCCATTTTTAATTGGTCGTCTGCGGCGGCGCTTTGTGCGGGTGGGGGTGGGGGGGCATCTTCCGCCCTTCGCCTTTGCCCGGGAGGAGCGGCGCATGTTGACTCTGCAGCGCCTCAAAGGCCGACGGCGGCGAGGGGAATTATTCAGCCTCGCATGCACTATTAATGCGGCGGGGCAGCACGCCACCCAGCAGGCTCGTTCCCACCCCGACCCCGCTCGCCTCGCCACGCCTCGCTGCCCACCCGCCTCGTACCCTCCTTGCCTCTCGCGAGACCTCATCGAAGGGAAACCCATCCCCGCACCACTTCTCTTCCCCTGCTTTCATTCCACGTTCCATCCTCTCCCGCCTGCACACGCCCCATCCATTTCTCGTCTGTACACCCCACTCCGCGCTCTCCCGTTCCATTCCCATTCCTCCCGTCTCCCGTCCCCACACCACTCCCACTTCTGCCTCAACATCCCATCTCGCTTTCTACCGCTTCCTGCCTTCTTCCTTCTCCATTCACTTCCTTTTTCCGCATCCACATCACATCCCATCCCGACCTCTCCCGCTTCCTCTCCGTCCCTCCCTTATCCCACCTCCATACCACTCCCACTTCCGTCTCCAGAGTTTACTCCACCTTTTTCTATTTCCTGCCCATGCCCCCCTTCCCTCGCTTGCATTCCCCTCCTTCTTCCGCCTCCACACCCCATTCCGTCATTTCCTACTTTTTCTCTTTCCCTCCCTTCCTCGGACTCCACACCTCGCCTTTTCCTCTTCAGCCTTCCCCCGTGCCTTCCTTCCCCCGTCTCCACACCACTCCCACTTCCACCCTTCACACCACACCCCGCTCTCTCCCGTTTCCTTCCCGTCCCCTCCATCTCCCGCCTCCACACCACACCTTCCCAACTTCCGCTTCGTACCCGTTCCTTCCTTACCGCGCCCCACATCGCAGCGCACCCTCTGCTGCCTCCTCCCGGTCCCGTTCTGACCTTCACCTTGATCCCCGCCCCTTCAAGTACTTGGGTTGTTCCGACCCCTCTTTTCGCCGTCTCGCTCCGGCGTGCCGCTCGTGCGACCGCGCTCGCGGTGGCAGCACGCAGCCCTCGGTTACTCAGCTGCTTTGAGCTGCTTGACTGCCCTACAGGCCCTCCTCGGTACTGACCTCTTTCTGCTCGCTGCGTAGGTCGCATCTTTTTTGCTTACATTTTTTGTGGCCGTGATACTTTTTTACTCTTTTCTTTGTCTGGTTACTCAGTTTTTTCGCATATTTTTGCCTCTTTCTGTTCCTTATTGTCTCGTGTTTTACAAACATCGTTAAATTACTCAACAACTTCATTTACTGTTCTTCATTACTATATGTAATGTTTTTTCGCTTTGAAGATTTTCCTTTTATTTATTTTTGAATATTCGTTCCATTCTATAATTGCTGTTTCATTTGCATGATATTGATCCTTTTTTTTTGCTTTCTCGTGTACTATTACTTTGTATTGCGAAAGTTGAAATGATCCGGAAAAAAGTGCTGGTTTTCAAAATTCTATTTACTATTCCATGTTTCTTATGCGAATAACTAATTTGAACTTCTCATACTTTCGCGTATTTTCTCCTCTTTTTATGTAGACTGTTCTTTCAATTAATGCTTTGAGTTTATTGAGAAATGTTTGACACTATTTTGCTCTCACTTTTCATTTGTTTTAATATTTTACTATTTGTATTCTATTTTCCTTGTATATTGTGATATGCTCATTGTTTTGCGTTTTTCTTTCATTCTTTTGAATGTATTTCCCTCATTCATTTGTGAGTTATCAATTATGTACTTCTTTTTTATTTATTTTTCGAATGATCAAACGTAACTTGCAGTTATGGGTTTCACTTCGCTTTCTTTACATTTAAATTGATATGGCTATTCCCGATCATTTTAATTTTCTCTTGATTGGCAATGGTTTTCTGTTAACCTTTAACTCAAAGTCAGTGCTTGTTTCTTTCACAAGCTTTGGTTACTTTCACTTTGAAGACAGTAGAGATTTCTAAACTTTCTTTGACCATTCTTAAGCGATTTTCCAAACCCTGATTCTCTGTGAATAACAGTTTACGAATTTTGTTTTATTGCCAATTCAATCACATTCTATTCAGTTTTCCTTTCGCGTTTGTAAGTTAGTTGTGTGTCGTTAAAGAGCCTTCCATTTGTCAAAAATAATTAAGTAGTATTCTGCTGCCTGTGCTGTACGCCCTGTTGCTCTCCGTGCTGTTGGCGACGCTGTGTCCCCCTCTTCCTCAGCCACCCACATCGCTGTTCGCTGTCCCCGCAGGCCTGGCAGGGTCGCAGCGGCGATGCATATTTTACATACGAATGTCGATTTGGCAGGAGCGTACAAAGGGGATCGGATTACGGCAATTACGAAGAGGCACGGTTCGAACTTTAACTACGAAACTCATTTGGGTGATGAACAGCTGCCATTAGGGCGGTGGTGGGGCGACGGCAGTGAAGGGTGGCGGAGGCGGAGGTAATGGTGATGTGTAGGTGGCAATGGCTGCCCTATTGCAGAGCTACGTCGCCAGTGGCAGAGTTGGTGACGTGTCAGTGGGTACGACCGTGAAAATAGAGGGGGTAATGGCAACGGGAGTCGCAGGGCGCCGGTGGCGGAGGGGAGTGGTGAAAGGGGCGTGGGCAAGGCCAGGAGTGGCATGCGATCGCTGCAACGTTGATTGTGGCGGGGCGGATGTGGCGACTGGAGTCGGCAGTAGGAGGTTTCGGATAGTAACGGTGGTGGTAACAGGAGCGGGAGTGGAAGTAGAAACGATGGGCAGAAGTAACGGAGGTGATAGTGGTGCAAAATCTGGCATATATTGCATAGATTAGACAGCAATGGCTAGGCCTAATACGGAGGTACGCCGCTAGTGGCAGGATTATTGTCGTGGCTATATTGTTGGGGACAGAGGTCGATTACCGGAGGTTTCGGGCTGGTGCGGTTGGGATGAGAATAAGGGTACAATGGCGCTTCTAGCGACGTAGTATTACTAGAGATGTAGATGGCGTTACGGTGTCGGCAAGGGTTTGCAGGAAAGAGTGATGTTGGTGAGGTGGTAGCCGTGACGAATCCACGTGCACAGTGGAATGGGTGGAAGTAGATTTTCCTCGCACGGGCATGCCACCTACCGCTTCTGCGAAGGAGCATTGGGCGTTGTGCCAATTGCAGAGGTGGAATCTAGAATTACAAGCAATTGCCGGTCCCTTAATGAGGGCCAACTATTTCATAAAGAGAATAATATAGTGTTTCTAGTAATGTATGATGGGAGAGATTTTCGTAGAGGTACACTAAATAAAAGAAATGAGATGAATAAGTAAAATTACAGCACAATATTGAGTTTTTGAAGTATAGGTAAGATAAAAAGATAATGATAATAAAAAGATAATGATGTAAAAAGATAATGGTTTTATCATATTTCGCAGTGAACACATCTGTTATCGGCGTAAAATTGATATATTGTCTGTAAACAGATATATTGAAGTTTATTATCATCAACAAACGTTGACACAACAACTTATTTGTTCTACTCTAGTTTATTTGCTTTTTTGTGCAAATATACAATTTACTATCTAGTTATTATTAATTTTGTCACAAACACTAGAATACAATGTTGACATGCATGTAAGGCTTTTTGAAACGTAAACCTTTTTTGTTATTATGTAAATCTCACAATAATTTTGAATATATACTACGACTAATATTATTGGTTAGGAATATGCAGGCCGACCTGTGTTGGACGAGGTGGCTGGAGAGTGTGCCGACTCAGCGCCGCGCTCGGAAGGGTCGCGGGTTCGAGTATCGCCATGGCCATAGTTGTTTGTTCTTTGTCTTTCGTGTATGTGTGTTGTCGTGGAAGGCCTTGTGAGTTTGCTGACCAAAGACCGAGGAACTCGCAAATGTGTCAGTGTCTAGTGTAAAAGTTTAATATGTGTCCCCGTGAGGGACATAATGGGTACCTAGAGCGAATAGTAGAAAAATCGGCATCCCGTAAAGCTGGAAAAAGCCACAGGAAGAAAAAAGGTTAGGAATGTGTGGCTACGGTGCGTCCGAGGTTAAGAATGAAGTACGGTCTCTTTTGGCGAAAGTGATGCCAATCATGGCGCTTTTCTGTTGTATTGTATGAATCGAAACTTACGCGCTTGTTGGTAATGACGGATTCCGCGATGAGCCGGAGCGCTAGTTTAGCGCAAAAGTAGTTTGTCTCTAACCTTTCCAATTTTATGAATGCGTATTTTCTTCCCTTTCCTCAAATCTAAAAATATTCCTATGAGACTACGACACATAGGAAACATTTCTATTAATCTTCTCACATAATTTGTGCTTCGAAATGTCATAAGAAATAAGGAATATTAATTTTAAAGTGCACCACTATTTCAATACAATATCCAAAATTCAAGCCAAGTACATGCAGTTGCAAAAATTTTAAACTTCTGGTTTTCTTTTTAAAAGTATTATAAGTTTTGATTACCGAACAAAATATTTAAAATTCCTTTGACGACAAAACAAGTCGGTCCCATAGGAACAAACTGATATGATTCACAGGAAACGGAGCTTCCTCGCGCTGGGAGAGCGGACAGTTATCTCCCGGTAGACATTGTGTATGAATCTCGTATGAAAATATGATTATAATTAAACAGTTACAAGCTTTAATAACCATTTGTTTTTCCCACGATGGAACACGTTAACACTCTTGCGGTTTACGGTTGGTGGATCATACATTCTAAATTAAGTGTGCAAAGAAAAATAAACTAAATTTTAAAAAATTGTAAAATAATAAATTTACCACAATCTAAAAACTGAAATGAAGAGCTGTAAACGAAATTACATTTAACTTTGACGTAATTAAAACTATAAATTAAAAGAAAACACAACTAAACACTCGCGAACAAACACAGATAAACAACGGGAATGCAAACTTTCTGAATATAGTATGAAACGGCAATCGAAGCACGTGGCACCGCAGCTGAGGCTGATCCAACAGCCGAACGTATCCCTTCCTACAAAAATTAATAAATTCTAAAGATATTCTCAACGATTTGTGGTAAATCTATAATGTATTCGAGGTATTATTTTACCATTGTAATTGTTGTCATGACAAAAATTATGTTAGTCAGGATTTGAAACAGGTTTGAAATCATAAAAACAGGTTTTATTTACTGGAAAAGCCCATAAGGTTCTGTACTTCATTCTTAACCTCGGACGCAATATAGAAGGTAATGGTAAGCAAACAAGTGAAGATACTAGTATACTGCAACCCGCAACACAGACATGTGCTTGACGGTTGCTGTATTAAGGGCTACATCATAAAATTTGAATTACTCTGGGAAACCTTGGATTAAGATTTGACAATTTTTTCTTCCCTATATACATGGCATAGTGGACGTATTGTAATTCTGTGGGAATAGTGCTGCTTTTTAAATGCAAAAACGCATCTTGAGGTTTTAGGGACTTAGATTTCGAAAAAGTGGATTTTACTTCCTTCTGTACCTTATAGTACGGACTTTCTCGTATGTTTAGTATAGTTAAAATCCATTATTGAATATAACATGAAAAAACTCAAGGTCAAAATTACACTTAATCCGTAACAATGTGTGGGAGCATCAACCGTACCTCAAGAATAGGAAAATTCAATGTATAATGGCCAGACTAAGAATAGGTCACTCCATCTTCACACATTCTCATGTCCAAAACATCAGTAATCAGGTGACCTAAATGTGGAATTACAATCTCAGTTTTCCATATATTAATAGAGTGTAAAGATTACTAGTGTGAAATAATCAGGTTGCCTAAGAACATTAAGAACTGTTTAGACAACGTTAACAGTGTGCACAAAGTTATGAGCTTTTTAAAACAAATTGGTGTGCTTAACTCTGTGTAGGATGTATGTAAAATGTAAAATTTGTTAATGACCCATCAGTCAATGCGACTATAATTTTTAAAAAAAATCCATTATTTAGGGATTTCATGATACCAAACAATATTTTGTCAAAACGTCTGTTTGTCCATCTCATTTAGCATAAAAAACCACAACCACAAAAAAGAGGGAGATGAACCATATGAGATAAAGGCGAAAAAGGGAAGGAAAAGAGAAGAGAAAGGATGAGAAGAGGATGAGGGGATTAAAAGAAAAAAGTAGATAAGAAGAGAAAAATGAAAAGGTGAGGATGAAGAAGGTAGAGGAAATTAAAGAGAATGAAGAGGAAGAGAGTGAAGAAGAAGAGACTGAAGAAGAAGAGACTGAAGAAGAAGAGAGAGTGAAGAAGAAGAAGAGACTGAAGAAGCAGAGACTGAATAAGCAGAGACTAAGGAAGAAGAAGAGATTGAGGAAGTAGAGACTAAGGAAGAAGAAGAAGATTCTGAAGAAGATACTGAAGAAGCAGTAGAAGAGAGTGAAGAAGTAGATACTGAAGAAGAAGAGACTTAAGAAGAGGAGTGTGGAGAGGAAGATGAGCAATGAGAAGAATCAAAGAGCATCGTTGTAATTCCAGCACTGCGGCTGCTTCATCCCAAGGCCAATCGCTTTGCGTGTGCACGCGACGGCCTGGTAGAGAGGGCAGCAGTGTCTCCACCCAGGGCCAGGCGCGCGGGCGGTGATGCATCGCTGGCATCCTGCAAGGCGCTGTGCGCTGAAGACCGATGAAGATTACCGCCCCGCTCCGCGCGCGAGGCCTCGACCATGAGTAATGGCTCAGCGGACGGGTGGAAAACACGCAGCCTTCACGCTGGAAAGCGGGGGCCCAGCGCGAATACACTTGTCGCCTCCCTTGTTATTGGTGTCACGCCTTTCTAGATCATCTGATGCCAGCTGTTTGCTGCGAGTGGTTGGTGTGATTCTTTTTAGTTACTTCTTACGACTCCTCGTACAGGATTCCAAGAGCTCAAAAGTCATTATTAAAACTTGCTCTAATGTTCACATTATATTAAATATGTTCAATTAGAAAAGTTCAAGTGGTTTATACGAGAAAACCTACGGAAGAAAATTAATTGTAATTTTATTATTATTATTAAAGACAATAATAATAATAATAATAATAATAATAACAACAATTGATAGAATAATTTTACTTGTCAGCAAGGATTCATCCATTTTAGTATTAGTGTGACACAATGTCAAAGTGCAGATCACCCAGACCCAACGATTCAGCTGAAAAGAGTTACGTGCCACATTAGGTCGGCTCGTGCGCGGCGGATGAAGTGAGAGGGCGTTAAAATGTACAAGTCACGCCAGATAATAAGCGGTCTTTATACTATAAAATATCATATTTGTGTTTTTTGTACATATCTTTACTTAAGAGAAAATAAAATATTTGCGACAGATAATGCTCTAACCCCGTTTTGCTCTTCGTAAAGGATAAATTGGCGCATTTTTAAAATTCTTTGGTCAAATCTGGAAAGTGGTGGGGTCTGCAGAATGGGTTCTCATGTTCTGAAAGTCCATTAAATTTCCCTCTACAAACATTTTAATTCACTCCCACGGCACAATTAAAATTGGAGTAATTCAAGGTCAAATTTGAAAATAAATTCCGACACATCGCTTTCTGCAGCATTTTATTACGTACTGTCTATTCAATATTTTTCTCTGTTTCTTGATACCGATAATTAGTTTGGAAACGCTGTGCATATAGAAATGAAATAGATGCTGCCACACAAAAATTATACCGCACTGCCAATCTTTGCAGTATAATCTTTCATATAAGTAGCACTGTTCGAATCTGTTCTTGGTTTGACTAGAAACGCATTCGAAAAACGGCCTCGAATTAGCTTCCAGTAAAAGAAATTATATTTTTTGTTTGTATGAAACATTTACAGGGGTTTAAGTGTAACCCATTTCTCTCTACGCAAAGCCCATAAAACGAGTATCCTAGCTAAAAAGAAAATAACTAAGTCAACTAATACCTAGAAAAAGATAAATATTCGTAGCCGACACATCTCACGAATTAAATATTACATTATTATTATTATTATTATTATTATTATTATTATTATTATTATTATTATTATTATTATTATGCAATTCTATAAATATGGTCCTACATATTTATAGACAGTCAAGTTATTGTAGGTAAAACAATTGGGAAAGCGGAAAAAATATTTTGTTTAATAACATAACATATCTCTCACCCTTACTAAAAGTGGGTGAACACGTGAAAAGGAAAGAATTATTATACTCATTTATCACGCCTTATAAAAAAATTTAAGAGGGCATTTTTTCGGATATTTGCAAATATTTTGATAATGGTGAAGAAAACCATGGAAATTCATTTCACTTTGGTTAGTTAATCAATTTTCCTAAATGATTTTTAATTCGTTTCAACAGCGTCATTACGCTTTGGTTACTGCGTATCAAAATTGTTACCAAAGTTTGACGGCAACAATGCATTTGTTTACAACTCCTCACAGCCTTATGGTAATAGCTACTGTAGATGGCGGTAGCAACCCTAACCATAGAGAACATAATAATTCTTTTCTTTTCACCTGTTCACCCTTTTGATAAATATTATCCCGGGAGTTGGGCGACTGACACTCTCTTGGGTCTTAATTGACCTTCAAACTAATTAAAAAACAATACATGAGCCGTTTGTAGGCTCATTTCAAATTTTGTGTTGCTGCTGTTCAAATTTTTGTGTTGCTTGTGTTCAAATTTTGTGTTGCTGTGCTTCACTTCAAATTTTGTGTTGCTGCTTCCTCGACTATCAATCATTTTTTATTTTTTTTTACTATCGAAAAGTAAGAAATTAAGATGTATGACTCAGTGATGAAAGTTTAGGGTCAATTTTCAACTGGTGGTGTTCGAAAAATTCAGGATCGCTTGATACAACATTTTCTGTACATGAAGTATCCTGCACTGTTAGACTTCTCATGGCAGTCTTTGAAGTTTATGACCAGGCGGTAGATGTGCCGTTTACCACGCTTCATAGCTTGCGTTTGTTTCTCGTCCGATGAGAAAGTCCCAGAACTCACCTACCATCTGACTCAGCGGTTGAGCAACACAAAGCTAAATCATAAATTCCATCTGAAACTGTAATCCATTGTTCATATTTAAGTACATTGGACACTAAATAAATATAATTCTTAATTATTGTATATTATTGTAGTGCTGACACTTCTCTTGATTATGCATATTTAAAAGACAAAGTATATTTATAATTGGTTACTATGTCTAAGACCGCCACACGTTTCACGTTGGAACTGGGTCTCAATTGTTTATTTTTATGTCGAATTGACCCTACATAAATATTATCTTTGAGCATTGCATAAAAATGTCTTCTGAACCTGGAACGTACATTACATCTCACGTCACCTCTTAAATCTTCACCATTTTTAAAAATTCTTTAGACTTCTGACATGCATCAGCAACTCTAAGACTACAATTTGACCATCAACTTACACAGAAAGAGTGCACTTCAGTCTAACTCGTCAAATCAAACATTACACTAACTCTTTTCTCTAATACACCGTCGTTCGTCTTTCCGTGTGGTTACTCGAATAAACGACGTAAGGTTCTAAGTAGGTTGGAAGTACTTTTAAAATTGGCTAATACAAACTACTCATAGCAAATTAATCTTTTATTGGACAAAGTCCAACCACATCCTCATTTTAGGGAACACGACTTTTACCTCCAGGAAGGTATTGTGTGCAACCTACTCAATTTTATACGTAGATTATGCGTATCACAATAAAATCGTCATATTACATCACAGTTTTCAAATTTACCTGATCTTTATACCGTATCATACCGTAGTTTTCTATTAATGCAAATACATTTAAATGGCTCCTGTAAGATGTGTGGAATCGATACCCATAAAATCTATTAAAAAATAAAATATTTATTCGGTTCACCTACGTTACTTTCATGCGATATTAACAAAATTAGGCTTTCGTGTTTTTTTTACCTTCTGTATTGGAATATTGCCGTCTTTATTATCGCGTCTGGTAGTCGTGCTCAATTACGAGTAGGTCTTAGTGGATGTTTTGAAAATGAGTGCACCCTCATATTTCCTATAGCGCATCAGTCATTGAGAGGAATTATTTTAGCCTCTTACCTTATCGCAAGTATACTGTTGGGGCGGCAGATACTGAGTCAGTGTCATACGCAAGTGTAACGACAGTGCGCATGAATTTAGTGTCTGGTTTGCATGTGCCTCAAATACATTAATACATTATAGTTCTGTGGTTTTTATAAAATGAAATTCTCCAAATGATCTGTAGAATTAAACCGGCTCGATAAAATGCAAATCGTTATTTCACATTGAAAGTGCGCAAATCAACTCGAAATCTTCTATTAATTTTGTGAAAGATTTTCACCCACTCTTATAAGAAAAAAAATATAAACTACAAAACTTGCGTATTCTTTACACTTTGGCTGTCGTGTTGGTGATCAAGACAAACATATGGTCTGCTCACCAGAGTTGTGTGACCTGTACAACGAACCTTAGGCTGTGGTTGTATGGAAAGCTCAAATTATTGTCGTTCGCTCTACCAATGTTGTGGAGAATACCAAAAAAAATCTATTTTAATGTCTGAGTATTAGTGCATGAATATGAGTATTCCACTTTAAACTTGTTCTTACGTCATATGAACTATGCCCATAAAATTTTGAAGTAATATAACCAGAATAACAATGTGGAAATTGTAATGTACGGTCGGTGGTTTGAAAACACCGCGCTGGCAGCCG
Organism: Acheta domesticus; assembly: GCA_031308135.1. Taxonomy (NCBI): domain Eukaryota; kingdom Metazoa; phylum Arthropoda; class Insecta; order Orthoptera; family Gryllidae; genus Acheta; species Acheta domesticus. The sequence goes on along the minus strand of JAHLJT010004567.1, from coordinate 124,401,936 downwards.
CTGTAACAGCGCGGCAAGGAGCGCCGACAGCGCGTTCCCGCCGCCGGCAACGGGCAGCACGGAGCGCCGACATCGCCGCGCGCTGTGCTTCGCTGGGCGGTGAAGTGTGTATGAAGTGGGAATGTAGGAAGTGTGTATGAAGTGGGTATAAAGAGCGGTGTTCTGGGGGCGCGCTCGGAAAGTACGTGGCGCCCGCTGCCCGGGCGCATGATTTGAATTTGCACTAGATTTCTGAATGAGGCTTCTTTAGACTACTCTGATTGGGCAGTGATGGCAACGTCGGAAACTCAAGTATCAGCTGATAACTCGTCTCGAAACAAAATTCCGACCTCTTGAGACGCTGCACTTGTGAGAACGAGAATATTTGTGTTGTTTGTCAAGGTTTATTGATGTATAAACGAGTTTGGAGCTGGATTTTCCCCTTTTTTGTAAACATAAATGTAGATTAGGCAAAGGTTACATATGAATTGTCTGATTATAACATGTAGTTATTTCAATGATTGCAATTTTACAGATATTTTTTTCTAAAAATTAATATTTTGAGTGAGAGAATCTGCTATTTTGTTACCAAAGTGAGGCAAACTCTAAAGAAGCTTCATTCACAAGTCTAGTACAAATTCAAATCATGCTGCCCGGGCTTCGCGCGCTGGAGATCCTGCCAATGGGGAAGAGCCGAGAGCCAACGAGTATGTAAGAGCACTGGCAGAGGGCTAAAGTCAGCATACCATAGGCCTATCAGCCTTCTTCCTATCACTGGGGAAAGTCTTTGAGAGATTAATCCTCGCGCGAACACAACCAGCTGTCATCTTGCAAAACCTCATAAGAGATGAACAATTTGCCTTCCGACCGGGACATTCAGCCTCATTACAGGGCTTTATGTATGACCTATCAGATCTCCGCTGATCTTGTACCTTCACAGGATGTACCAGTCGTCTACCTCGACATGGTACAAGCCTTCGACGAAGTGCCACACAGAACACTGATCTCCCAACTTAGGCGCTGCCTCCCACAAGATGTAACGGACCTGATTCCATCTTTCCTCTCAAACCGTACGTTCGTGGTCAAAGTGGGAAAAGCGAGATTCTCAAAGCGCGGGATTTTCGCCGGAGTCCCTCAAGGCTCCGTGCTCTCCCTGCTACTGTTCTCGCAGTAGGTCAACGACATACCACAGATACAACGAATACGGATTATTCCTCTACGCAGACGACATAGCCGTCCTGGC